>ML823658.1:237392-261776 GCA_009831015.1 Picea engelmannii
ATATATATATATATATATATATAAAATGAGATGCAAACTAACAAAATAGTTTAATTAATTAAACCTACCAAATGATTTTGTGAAAATGATTGCTAATGAGCAAAAAAAGAAAAAACATAATCATAATTCAAACGAAAGTAAACAATTGATAAAAATTAATGTTTTCGTTTAAATTAAGATTTCTATGTTCGTCTCTCCCTCATTCAAATTTGATAAAAAAATGTCATAGAAAAAATGTGTCACAATAAACGTTCTTCCTGTAAAATCATTGTTATTAATCCATGTCTTCAACCAAGACATTCTTATAGTAGATAAATTCAATAAGGAAGAGGTAATAACAAACTCCCAAATTATGGAGCTCGTCTATCAACATCAAAACTCTGTAGAAAGAAAAACAAAAAGGCATTTGAATTTCATGAAATTCAAACCAAACAAAAGAAAAGAATATAAACTCAAACCAACCTCGAAACAAACAGAACCAATACCAATCCAATCAAGTCAAAGGAAAAAAAAACGAAGAATCCAAGTAAAATTTCAAGGGACCCTAGATTTTGATTAAAAATAAAGAAGGGGGTTGTTGGGGCCCAACAATGCGCTTGGAACTAGTTTTATTTCCCGCAACAATCGTTCCTCCTTTGTAACGTAGCATTCTTTTATTATTTTTCAAGCTCGTTAAATATTTGAAAAAGACAAAAAAAATCAAATATTCTAAAAAGAGGGGATGAGATAAACATTCTATTTTTTCGGTAGAAAGATTGTCTCCCTTGGACAAATCACATCCTTCTATTTGCTCTCCAAGCATTGAGATATAGTATGAACTTAGGAAGTTTTTCTCATTACATAGAGTTGTGTCCTCCTCCGTTTGGTTACTCTTCCAAACATATGGAGAGTTTGTGGTGCCTCTTGTATCATAGACTTATGTCAATATTATGCTTCCTGAGTCTCATCATTTTGTCGTGATTTTTTCCAAGGGAAGTTTTATTCAACCTGAGTCGACCATTTTGCAGTTTTATCTCTTGACTTTCATGAGTTGGCCATCTCGAGAGTCTAGTCAAGTTTGGATTCAAAATCAATGAAGTTTTGCGCCTGATGATTGAGATCCTCTAGTGTTTCCTCGACGACATGTTGAAGACCTTAGGGTAGTGAGTCTTACATTCCTATTGTACTTCTACCTGAGCTTTTGAATATCTTTAAGTTGTTTCTCAAGCGATGAAGTCCTCATCTCCAGCCATAGGCATTGATGCTTCTTGAAGATGCATATCATATTGTACTTGTATGATCTTGAGATGTAGATCCGTTGTGTATTATTCGTGGCTGCACTTCATTTGGACATTTATTCTTTTTCTAGTAGTCACATGTGAAATGGATCTACAGTGTACTCGATTGGCAGCCATGCTTAGTTCATCCCAAGCATGGGTATACTCGCCTCAGAGAGATTATTATTATTTTTCCAGATGACACACTCATGAACACTCATCTTAGGATCACTCGACTCCGTGCTTTCCCACTATGTAAATATATTGTAATGTATTTCGGCCATCAATTTCTCTTTTGACCTCACACATTAGGGGGATTATGTTATAGTCCAAAAGTGCTCTATCTTTGCATACAAAACATTGGCCTTTCCACTTACATACTTTTCCAAAATACTGTCGAGGATTCCTCTTAAAAAACCACTTTTTGGATAGTGTATGTTCCCTACTGCACTAATAGCCCATGTACACACGTGTGTTGCATGCTTGTTATCCTGTGTACATATGCGATCTGCATGCTAGTTATCCCACGTTTACCTCCAAAAGTTGCAAAAAATATATAATTGCAAGGAATTCAACGAAGTTGATGGGCTATAGAGGGTTTCCTAACCATTTTACCCCTTGTATCCCATCCCCAAACTGACTAACCATCTTTTTCTCATATAAAAAGAGGTCTTGGGGTGTCATTTGACAGGATAAGCAAGAGAATAATAAAACTCTGCCAAAATACCTTCCCTTCTTAGCCCAAGTTTTTCATCCTATTCTGAGTTTTGGCCTCAGCCTTCCCCCTGTGGCCCTTTCTCCTTATACAACCCTTTCTCCTTTCCCAAGTGATAAGTTCGTTGTGAGAAGATAGCGTGGGATTGATGCACTTGGAGCCACGATAGAGGATCACGGACCTAGTTCGTGGAGCGATTTCCGACAAAGGTTGTAATCCTTTTGATCTTAATATTGAATAAAAGAGTTCATCCCTGTCCAAAAATCTTATATTTGTATTCTTTTATTGATTTATGCATTTATGTCTATATCTCAACCTTGAAAGCGATAAGTAGATATTGCATGTGTTGTAGCATTGTTTTCCAAAGCTTTTGCAGGTTAAATTTGGGAGGATACTTGCAATCTAAGAGGTTGCAACAAGAAAAATAGGTCTAAGCCAACTGAAAAGAATAAAGGTGCACCCATTGACCCTCTTTGATCTCTCTCGTCATTTAATTTATATATTTTTGGGGTAGCTTAAGGGTAGAATTATATTTTAAAGGAAGTCATCGCTCTACCTGTACTTAGACCCAGTATAGGGGGATTTTCATTGTAGTAGGTAGAGTGTGAAAGAGTATACAACTGAATTCAGAAAGATGGCTATCATGTTGGGTATCTCTCCCAAGAAACTGGATGTATTCCTCAAGTATCTTTGGGGTCTACATAGTTATTTGTGAAATAAAGTGATTATGTTCAAGCCCATAACAATTGAAGAGGCATGTGTGCAAGCACATTATTTGGAAAATATAGACCATACTAAAGGATAGCCAAGTGGTTCCAAACAAAAATATCACCAAGATGCTTCCAAGGATGGGAAGAAGAAGTGGAAAGGGAAAGCTAAGAAAATGACAACCACTACACATTAGTGCAAGGGTCCAAGTAATCACTGTAACCACTGCAATATCAATGGTCTCACTGAGTAAAAGTGTTGGAAAATACATCCAAAGATAAACCCTAAGAACCATAAGAAGGATGCTAAGAATAAGAAGAACCTTCTAGCCACAGATTCAAATAATCAAGTAGAGAGTAGCTCATATGTGGATGAAAATATTGTTTTCACTTTAGTGTAGAAAGATGTGAATTTGAGTATCCTTCATCAAAAGGAAGAGAAGGAGATGACAAAACTCTTCCATATCAAGATCTAGGTCAATAATACCAAGGTATATGCTCTATTCAACTCGGGTTCACAAGAGAATCTCATAGCAGTCAATCTGGTCAGCAAGATTGGGTTTGAGGTTCATGATCATCCTATCCCATATCCACTAGGGTGGGTAAAGAAGGATGTAGTGATCAAGGTCACGAAACAGTGTAAGAACAAATTTGTTGTGAGTGTAGATTTTATTGATGAAGTGGAGTTAGATGTAGTACCCCTTGACGTGTGTGGTGTAGTGTTTGGAAGCTCCTACATGTATATGAGGGATGTGATATTCATGTAGATATAAAACTAGTACTTCTTTATCAAGGATGAGAAATATTTCATCATCAATGCACATAAAGGTAAATAGAAGATCTCACTGGTAAGTGCCAATGAAGAAAAAAATTTGATTATTTCAAGTAAGAAGTATATTTTTCTTTTCTTACAAGAGAATCAACCTAGTGATGAATTGGTAGGATCAAAGGAATCCCTGGAGGGATATACTAAACAGAAGAAACCATAGTTGGAGGAGTTATTGCAACCATACAGAGGAGTGTTTCAGGAACCTAAATGACTACCATCTAAGAGGGAAGTGGAGTATGAGATAAAGTTGTTTCTTGACTCCCCATTACCAAATATTGGGTTGTATAGATAGTCTATTCTGAAAGAATATGAAGGGAAGAATTTTTCGCAGTAGCTACTAGAGCATGGATTAATTAGACCAAGCACCTCACCTTGTGGTTCATCTATCATCATTGTACCCAAGAAAAATGGGACTTGGTGAATGTGTATCAACTATATATATTTGAACAATATTACATTCAAGAACCGATACCCTATGTCCAAGATCGATGTTTTGTTGGACTAGTTGTAGCATTCCAATTACTTCACAAAGTTGGATCTCAAATCAAGATGCCACCAAGTACGTATCAAAGAATAAGACACATGGAATACCACCATCAAGAAAAGGAAATGTTTGTATGAATGGTTCGTCATGCCATTTCTTACCCATCCAACCTACTCTGCAAGGTTAGGACCTCCAAGACACGTAATCAATGCTCAGGTCTAGGATTCATCCGATTAATTTTGACCATTTAAGGTCTCAACACTAGCGACTGTTCTGAGGTGCATGGAGATATCTATTCCCATAACCAACTCTAGTTAAATCTTTTTTTTTAAAAACAATAATTACTATATCCATGACATATTAATCATTCAATTCCTCAACACTACACAAATTTTTCTTCCTCTAAAAGTTTCAACAACTAAAGGTTATTCATCATATAGATAAGATGTCTGCTCTTTATGGTATTATCATGTATATTCTTATTCATCGTTAGACACAACTCTATCCTTTATCATACAAACGTCAAACATTGTTTGATCCTAATCAATACATCATCTAATATAATAATGCTAATCATTAATTGTAACAACCCTCAATACATGAAAAAAAGGTAATGATTACAACGATATAGTATATATCACAACAAGGTTATAATTCTAAAGTCAAAAGCATATTACTAAACTAAAAGGTGGAATTGCTTAGCATCTTAACATAGAAATGAAAGAATCCAATGATAAAATTCAAGGTTTTTATACCATAAACAATATTTATGGATATAACCATAGTTTTAATTGTCTCGTTCACCAACCAATATACAATTCCATTTATTTTATCATTATTATTATAATGATATAGTAGAACGAATTATTCAAACTTCCTTAAATCATAAATTCTAACTTAACGATGGAACATGCTTCACCAAGTGGTGTTTAATCCATAATGTGACACAAATCAACTTATGATCAGTCATAAATTAATTGTAGTGTTCAACTAATTTATCTATAGTTAAAAATATAAAAGCTCTTGCTTTTAGTACGGTATATAAGGATAAATACACAACTATCAACACTATCTTTCTAACCATTACAATGCATGAAAGCAAGATTATTTACACAGAATAAAAAGGACAAAAACATTTTCTGGTGCCTGGAAATTAGATATAAAAATCAACGTAATACAGTATGACATCAAATGCTTAAAATCCTCACACAAAAATTATACTTCGATTTGATTGATATTTACTAGATACAATGATTAGTACCAATGTTTTCTTCAGGAAGAACATCGGATAATCACCAGGTCAAATTCCTCCGATATATAAAATTTAACGTGAAGTGATTGCTCAGGGATGAGTGTAAAAGGTCTTATACTATTCCATTCTTGGTGAAGAGATTTGATAATCCTAGGCATGAAATCCAACACTTACATCAGACGGTTCTAAGAAATTCTAAGAAAGAAAAAATTTAGAGAAAAGTCGAAGACTATGAATTCGTTTTCCAGATCAATGACAGTGAATTTAATTATATCTCAGAGATTCTTTTGAATTATCAGTAAGTTGTTGGTTAAGTGCTACCTTAGCCATGAATTCAAACTTTGTGAGTGAATAGAAATAATAGGGAACATTTGAATTCTGTGATCGATGATCACTAACCTGCTAAAGATTTGGATAAAGTTAAAAGAAGCAATCATTTTAGTTTATTCGATTTCGATGGAATTCAAGGTCAGAAAAAAAGTCATTCAAATGACTTTGTGCTATCAAGAACTTGATTCATCAATAATTTATTCAATAATAAATCGTAAATGTATACAAGTCCTTTACAATAACTCAGAATTGTCATAGATATGTTCCGGGATTATTGCTCATTTTAATACTGTATAGAGAAAGAAATGATCTTAGTTGTAAAATAAAACACTTCCAGGAAAATGCACTTTGAAATTTCACAAGGAATTATATAAACTATATCCACAACTTAGATATTACCCAACTACTATCATTTTCTATGCAGTAAAATTAAACTATAACAGTTGACATTACAGCCATACACTACCATACCCATGCATTCATATTGTGATTTAACATCTGAACATTAAAATTTTCCATTACAAATTGAAACATAATTTAAATACTTTTATACAATGAAATTGTCATAAAATATCGTGACCAAAACATTGAGATTCTTGCAACGATACTTCAAATTTGAAGTTATGTTGCATTCTCCGTGATTCCACTTGCTAACCAAGACCTCACCGGTACCTCCTAGCCAATGTTAGGGGTACTCTTCTTCCCTCTTAGCCCCCTGAGTCGCAAAGGGTCCACACACAAAAAATAGAAACAATAGCTCCAAGCTTGCCTTGCAAGGAAGAGCTTCTACTCCTTCAATCTTGGTATCCCAACTCTCACAAGAAAAACACAGTCCTCAATAATTTTGGTAGCATAACCTAACCAAGATGAATGACCCCCATTCCCTTCTACACCATTTGTTTTATAGAAATTTCCTCACTTACACATCTCCACATGCACAGTTAATTAATTATTTAATTAGGATTATTCACCCACACACTTGTCACACTCTCCCCAAGTTGCACAAGTACCAATTTTATTTTATTTAAAAAGTCATTTTCCCTCACATTCCCCAATGTGTTCCTAATTTCACTCTTAGGTGTCCCGTTGTTCCCCATATTCTCATTTAATGAGTGTCTCATAACTAGATCTTAGTTATAGTTGGATTATGAGTCTTCTTCTAGTTATACTAGTGGTAGATTGACTCTAGATACCCTTATATGTGTACACCTATTTTCTCATAATTTATTTCTTTCTATTTTAAAAATCATTTTTCTTATTTTCATGCACACATGTGTATTCTGTCCAATCTTTAGATTTTTTTCTCACTTTTTTCTTAAGTTGATTTATCTCTATTCTTTTAATTTATTTAATATTTTAATTTAGTCCCCTAACTAAACTTAGACTTAGATTTAGTTTTAGAATTAGGCTTAGACTTTCATTGGGAATTAAAATTAATACATTCATTTTTTAATTAATTATTTTAATTCAAAAAGGTATAATCAATTCAATGTTTTCTAGACCACCTATATTTATTGACTCACATTTTTAATTATGTGACGTGCCCTTCAAGACGCACCTCTTCTCTCTAAGGGTGCCACTCTCCTTTGATTGGTTTTGGAAGTTTGTCCGACCCTTTGAGTTATTACTCCACTCGGTCGACCTTGTGAGAGACTAAGGGCTTCAAATTAATAAGGACTCTTCCTTATTGCGCGCTCCTTAGAATCTTCATGAGCGATTCTCTCAGTCCACCCTTATGACATTGTGGACCTCTTGAACTAGGTAATTGTTAATCTATAGTTCAGACCATGGCGGGAGTTCTAGTAGGATTTGACAGGGACATTGCCACACCTCTCCCTCAATGTCTGGTTTCTATGCATGACCCATCTACTCCTTATGTGAGTTGGATTAGCAAGCATCGTCAAGCCTGCATCCACTGATAAAAAACTGTGTCAATAATCCATATACGTAAATCATACTGTAATCAATCATATATCACACGTGCGTAAAATGAAATACTCAATAAAAATAAAATTCACTCCCTGACTCAATCCCGATTCCAAGGAAGTCCATTGATGCCATCATCATCCATAATCTATCATGTGTCCTACACACTTAGGAAAACTCGTCAATAGCATATGCCAATATATACATATACATACATACATACATACATATATATATATATATATATATATACACACACACACACACACACACACACACACACACACACACACACATCAACTAATAATAAGTCACAACACATCATCATCATCATCATGTATAATCCATAATCAAAATGAAATCACAATGTACCATAACCAGATCACTCGCACACAAGTGTCCTCAAAGAATAAGTCAATAAAAGTGTGCTTAGTAGAGAGAGATGTTACAGCTGTTCATCGTGTTCCTCTTTCATTTGAGAGTAAATTAATATATCGTCAATAAATACATGTACGAACTTGTCAAGTACTCACGGAACACCCCATTCATTAAACTCATAAATACACCAAAGGCATTTTTCAAACCAAATGGTAATACAATAAATTCATAATGTCCAAATCTTGTTTTAAACGTTGTTTTAGGAATGTCTTCCTCTTTTATTTGAAATTGATGATATCTCAACCTCAAATCAATATTTGAAAACACTATCACCCCCTTCATTTGATCAAATAAGTCATTGATTCTTAGTAAGAGGTATTGATTCTTGATTGTGGCTTTGTTTAATTGATGATAGTCAATGCAAATCCTCCATGATACGTCATTCTTTCTTATGCAAACCCCCACCACTCCTAGGGCTTGCGCAACCTCCTTGTCTAGGATCATTCAAACAAGGGAGATGAATTAGCTCTCGGGTCCTCGTTGAACCCTCAAAATTATCTACCACGGGCCTTTTTCCCTTTTCCTTGCGCGTGAATTTGCATTCATGAGGGTCTTCTCATGTCAGCACAGAAATCCATGTGACCTTGGGCCAAAAATGTGGCTAATCTCTTTTACGAGTAGGAAATCTGACACTTCAACTCTCTAGGATTCGGGTATTCTAACAACACAATAGGATTTTCCCGAATGTCGAATTCACAGATAGTCGAACAAAAACGAGAAGCAATGACTCACACCGTGCACCAATATCTATGGCTCACCGATATTTTGGGACTCCGGGATTTAGGAGTTGTACCCTCTCCAACATGCTGTAACACCCTGTTTCCCCCAGTCTGTAAAAATAACTATACTGGCCAAGAACTATGGCAGACTCAAAGAGGTGAATGTGTGATTTTGAATGGACCTTAGTATAAAAGGTCAACGAATGTAAATAATGTTATGAATATATGTTGCAGGATTGCTGGGAGGGGGATGTGATGAAAAGAGACCACGATGCCTGATGAAAGGTGGTGGAAGGCACCTAGAAGGGTGGCGTTAACTTCCACCGAAACCAATACCATATTTGGTCTTCACTGGCCCAAAGATCAAGAGCGGCTCGCTGGCCCCAAAATGAATTACTTGCGAGGTTGGTAGGTGAAGATGCTCCTCATGAGTTAATAAGGGATGGGGGTGAACCACCCATTCGTGGAAGCCTCAAACCTGACCATCGCAGGGAAGTTCGTGCCACAGGCAACCGTATCGAAAAAAGAAAAGGTAGGAAAGAGGTGTTGAAGGGGGGGGAGATGCGACAGAGATCGCATGAGGGGAGAAATTAGAAGGACTCTGGAAAAATATACAGAGTGATGGATAAGAAAAGAAGAAGGAGAGCAACTTTCGTTCTCGACTTCTGACGAACAATGACTCAGTCTCACATCATCGTGGTATAAGCTCGGGGGTGGCTAGTGGTAAATCCATTCAGAATCGCTGAGCCTATGGTTGGGTGGAAACGAGCACCCCTCTCAGCAGTTGCATCACCTGGTGTTTTCTGATAAGTGTTTATATCTTTTGTCTTGCATTGAATATCTTGGAATGTATGCTCATGGTTTGATTACTTATAAATGGTTTTTGTGTAGAAATGTCTACATGGTGTTTTGATCGAAAATGGTGGTTACATGTGTATATTGGAATGACCACATTTGGTTTATATAGAAATAGCTAAATGTATTTGAACAAATTCATTTTCCAAGTTTGTTCTCAAGAGATTTGTTTCCCTTATTTGTCTCACATGATGCCCTGGATAGATTTCCCTACAGGGACACCCTTTCGGGATCGTTCCCTTACATTCCAGAGCCGGTGTAAGTTCCTAGAAAGAACTACCGTCTTAGTAAACCTTTGAGTTTTCTTTTACCTATCATAGAAGTTAATAAGCTTGGTGATTTAAGAAGACCTTTCAGTACGGTCTTTGAACCTGGTAAAAGTTACCCGAGAACCCGAAGGAGGATTTTATGGATTAAGTCTTAAAACATTGCACGAGGGAGAGTGGTTCTCTTAGATCTTGATATTTCAGTGTTTCAGTACCTGGAATACCCAAGGGCGAGTTCCCTTGCACTCACAAGTCCCGAAATCCCGACTTCTGAAATCCCGAAATGGCTTAGCACGTATAGATTTGGTGTTTCGGTGTTTCGATACCCGGAATACCCAAGGGCAAGTTCCCTTTCACTCGCAAGTCCCGAAATCCCGACTTGCGAAATCCTGAAATAGTATAGTGTATTTAGAGTTCGGTGTTTCGGAGTTTTGGCTCCTGTGAAACCCAAGTGCGAGACCTCATGTTCTCACATATCGCGAAATCTCGATGGATGAGACCCCAAAATGACAATAACACGGATGAGTTATGGTGTTTCGGTGTTTTGGCACCCGAGATACCTAAGGGTAAGATCCCTTGTACTCGACAGTCGTGAAACCCCGAAGTATGAAACTCCGAAAAGGTATAGCGTGACTAGAATTTATTGTTTCGGTGTTTCGACACCCGGGATATCTAGAGGCAAGTCTCTTGTACTCGCCAGTCTCGAAATCCTGACTTGCGAAACCCCGAAATGGCATAGCATGTCTAGAGTTTGGATGTTTTAGAGTTTTGGCACCCGGGATACCTAAGGGTAAGATCCCATGTACTTGCCAGTCACGAAACCCCGAAAAGGTATAGCGTCACTAGAATTTATTGTTTCGGTGTTTCGGCACCCGAGATATCTAGAGGCAAGTGTCTTTTACTCGCTAGTCCTGAATTCCCGACTTGCGAAACCCCAAAATGGCATAGCATGTCTAGAGTTTGGATGTTTCAGATTTTTGGCACCCAGGAAACCGAGATGTGAGACCTCCTGTCTTCGCGTAGCCCGAAATCCTAACTTATGAAATCTTGAAATGATAGAGCGTGGATAGGTTATGATGTTTCGGAGTTTCAGCTCCCGGGAAACCTAGGTGCGAAACCCTCCTTTCCTCGCATATCGCAAAAATCCTGATAGGCGAAATCCCAAAATGGATTAGCACGCATAGTTTTCGTGTTTCGGTGTTTCGTTACCCGGGATCTCCAAAGGTCAGTTTTCCTCATGTTCACTAGACACGAAATTTCGATGGATGAAACCCCGAAATGAGTTTGGCAGATATAGGGTCTTCGGTGTTTCGGCACTCAGAAAACCGAAGGGTAGGAGACCCTCGCCCTCTTATACCGCGAAAACTCAGTATGTGAAACCCCAAAAGGTGGAGCGCCAAGGTTCAATACAAGGTGTTAATAATTGTGACGAACTGTTGGTTCCCTTCGGGTTTCGGCACCTCGAAATCCAGGGAACCAAGAATACATGCTTCGCGATTTCCCGAATCGCGAAATCCAGGAGCACCTCTCTGGTAAGGCATGTGGTCATCGCCGATGATCATATGGGTACGAATAAGGGATGGTAGGGTCTGCAATAGGCCCCATAGAAGTTCGTGGATTCTGTTCCTCAGAGAAGAGAAGGAAAAGCCAAAAAAATTTAGTCTTATTAAGTGGGTGTGTTACAAATTGGTATCAGAGCATGGTTACAACACTTGGCCTGCTTAGGCTCATGAACGGGTTGCGCAGAGACTCCATTCAGAGTACTTTTAAAAGGAGTGACTCTTTATCTTGACCCCCTCAATTAAAAAATTCAAAGTTAAGAATGAAAACTCCTACTGTGTGTGTGCATGTGAAAAATATGAATTATGTACCAATTATAAATGAATATAAACATTGACTAACAACCATCGTTTTTTTTTTCTCTTGCACACAAGCGGACGATCAGCCGTGGTAAATTATAGATGCATAGAATGGTGACTCACCAAGAGGTGGGAGAAGGCTCCCACAATAGAGACGAAGAGTGTGATGAAAGGAGGGTAGTAGGGACCCCTCCAGATCTAGCTGAGACTATGAGGAGCCTCATGGTCGAATTACAAAGATGCAAGGCTGACAATGAGAGGATGATGAAAGAACAAGAGAAGCAAATATAAATTAACGCAGTTTTACTGCAGAGCTTATCCGACCTGCAAAGACAAATGCAACATGAACCTGAAATACAGAAACATGGTCATATCAGTGGCCACACTGAGAGGAGCACCTCGAAAAAGGTCCCTCCAAGAGGTAAAGGACAAGTGGCGGATGATTCCTCTGGGAAGGAAGATGGTGACTCGGAGGGATCTTCTAGTAGCAGAAATAGTTCTCATTCTTGAAGAAAATGAAAGAAGTGAAAACTTTCCAAGAATCATAATCTCAAAGAGTTCAAGAAGGCCAAACCACCCTCCTTCGATGGTGAAATAAAGAAGGGAGAGGAAGAGGAGGCTTGGCTGCATGGACTAAAGATGTATTTCAGAGTCCCTGACTTCTCAGAAAACTTGAAGGCCCGAGAAGCCACCTTCAACCTGAATGGAAAAGATTCCATTTGGGGGGAAGACCTTAAGAATGTAAAAGGAATTCACGAAGAAGACCTGTCTTGGGAACGGTCTGAGAAATACTTCAGGAAGAAGTATCTTTCGGAAAAATATTTCGACGAAAAGACTAAAGAATTCTATGAACTCAAGTTGGGGCAATGCACCATAGAAGAATATGTCAGCAGATTCCTCAAATCGCTGAGGTACATACCCTATATAAAAGTAGAAAAGGAAAAGGTGCAACGATTCATCAGTGGATTACCTAAGGACTATCAGAACAAGATTGAATTTGACGAACCAAAGACCCTGGAGGATACTATCCAGAAATAAAGATATTGTTATGAAAAACTTGGGCGTCGGAAAGAACCTCGCGAAGGCTGGAAGAAGAAGAGTAGTTCGGGATTCTAGAGAAAGGGGTTTAAATCCCCAAGAGTTAAGGACTATAAAAAATAACTCAAGGATGAGCTTCCCAGCCCGAAGTGTACACTAGTAGAACTTTCCCTCCTTGAGCGGAAATAAACTTTTTGGATCTGCCCAAGTAAAGACTGATAACCCAAAGAGAGAACCTTTGAAATGTTGGGGTTGTAGAGAAGAACATCTATTGAGAGACTGTCCACACCGACAACAGAATAGTCAGAGAATTTACAGCATTCAGGAAGCTACCACTGTTAATGATGTGGCCAGGAGTGTGCCACAAATTTATGCAGCCTTGGATAATAACCAAGCCGACCACCAAGCTTCAGTGGTGGAAATAGAAGGTATGATTTCCAACCATCTAGTGTCTATTCTGATTGACCCTAGTTCAAACTTGATTTATATAGCCCCTAAGACTGTTGATAAGTGTAAACTAAAACCACATAAACCTACCAAGCCATGGTTGGTACAGTTAGCCACTGGCACCAAAAGAAGGGTAGCAGAGGTCATACCATCCTGCCAATTAAGGTTGGGTGAATTCCCCATCCAAGCAACCCTTAACATATTACCCATGGGATCGTATGATCTGTTGATTGGTATGGATTGGCTAGCCGCCCATAAAGCCATATTGGATTGTTACCATAATACCTTAGAATGTGTAAGTAAAGAAGGAAAAAGGATAACCCTTCAAGGGATCCGAAAACATGTCTCGGTGAGACAAATATCAGCTCTACAAATGAGAAGGTATTGTCGAAAAGGATGTCCCCTATATGCAATATAGGTGTTGAAAACAATTGAAGGTGACAAACCAAGCCTCGAAGACCACCCGACCCTAAGAGAATACAAATATGTATTTCCGGAAGAGGTACTCAGTTTACCTATGAGAAGGGACATTGACTTCTTGATAGAACTTGCACCGGGAGTAGTGCCGGTGTCTAGGACACCCTACCGGATGAGCACAATTGAACTAGTTGAACTCAAATTGCAATTGAGGGAAATGATGGATAAGGGCTATATCCGGCCCAACATGTCTCCATTGGGAGCACTAATCCTATTTTTGAAAAAGAAGGACGGTACCCTTAGACTGTGTGTAGATTATAGGCAACTCAATAAGGTAACCATAAAGAACAAGTACCCCTTTCCCAGGATTGATGACCTATTCGATCAATTGGGGGGTGCGTCTATTTTCTCAAAGATTGACTTGAGGTCGGGATACCATCAAGTTCGAATCAAGGGTGAAGACATCCATAAAACTACCTTCTGGACGAGGTATGGTCACTATGAGTTTGTGGTAGTGCCATTTGGGTTAACAAATGCCCCTACCACTTTCATGTGCTTGATGAACAATGTACTCAGCAAATTCCTAGACAAATTTGTGCTAGTTTTTATTGATGATATATTAATTTACTCCAAGAAGGGAGAAGAGCATGAAGAACATCTTAGTCTTGTGCTGCAAGTGCTAAGAGAACATAAACTTGATGCCAAATTCAGCAAATGTGAATTCTTCCAGAAGCAAATACATTACTTAGGCCATGTCCTATTTGAGGAAGGAGTGATAGTAGACCCTGACAAAATCAGGTCTATCATGGAATGGCCTACCCCAAAGGACATTTCAGATATCAGATCCTTTATGGGATTAGCAGGATACTATAGGAGATTTATAAAAGGATTCTCCACGTTTGGTTGTCCAATCACTGCCCTCCAGAAAAAGGGGACAAAATTTACATGGACACAAAAATGTGAAGAAAGATTTCAAACCCTGAAACATCTACTGACCCATGCACCCGTGCTAAAGATCGTCGATCCCGAAGCTGACTTCCTCCTATGCACAGATGCCTGTAAGGAAGGGCTCGGAGGAGTCCTTATGTAGGGAGGAAGTGTGATCTGCTATGAGTCCCGAAAATTGAACGAGCATGAAGTCAACTATGTGACCCATGATCTGGAGTTGGCCGCTATAGTGCACGCCTTAAAAATGTGGAGGCATTACCTCCTAGTTAGGAAATTTGTACTTATGATAGATCACTGTGGATTGCGATATTTGTTTGACCAACTGAATCTCAATGCCAGACAAGCTAGGTGGATGGCCCTCCTTAGCGAGTTTGATTTCAAAATCAAACACATTAAAGGAAAGGAAAATAGGGTGGCCAATGCCCTTAGCATAAGTATGAAAAAAATTCACCTGGCAGCGTTGAGCACCTGTAAGACAGATGTCAAGGAAAGAGTCAGAAATGCACAAGAAACAGATCCCTTTGTCCAGACCATGACCTCGTACCTATAGCAAGAGCCCACCGGGGTAAAGTACAAAGACTACCAGATGATGGAAGGAGGTCTGCTCACTTACCGAAGAGATTGTATATCCCAGATTGTGACGACTTGAAGATATTCATACTGGATGAACTACATAAAAGACCTTATACTGGTCATCCAGGATACGAGAAGATGATCACGACCACTAGGAAACAATTCTACTGGCCTGGGTTGAAGAAAGACATAGCCGAGTACTTAGCCAAATGCATAGAGTGCCAATAGGTTAAAGCATAACACCGACACCCAGTAGGATTATTGTAACCTTTACCAATCCCAGAATGGAAATGGGAAACCATCTCCATGGATTTCATCACTGGGTTACCAACCTCGACCAAACAGAATGACGCCATTATGGTAGTGGTGGATAAATTGAGCAAGTCTACTCATTTCATCCCTGTCAAGTCAACTTGCAAGGCAATAGACATCACTCAGGTATTCATGAAAGAGATATTTAGATTGCATGGTATGCCGAAAGAGATCGTGTCTGACAGAGACACGAAATTCACTTCCAACTTTTGGAAATCACTGATGGTGGGTTTAGAGACCAAGTTGTTGTTTAGCACCACCTATCACCCTCAAACCGATGGACACACAGAAAGAGTGAACTAAATACTAGAAGACATGCTAAGAATGCATGTAATGCATCAACCCAAGAAGTGGGAAGACTACCTGCCACTAGTGGAATTCGCCTACAAAAATAGCTACCAAGAATCCTTAAAGATGAGTCCCTTCGAAGTCCTCTATGGTAGGCCGTGCAACACTCCTGTCAGTTGGAGTAATCCTATAAACATAATTTATTTTGGACCCAACATGTTGAAAGAAATGGAACAACAAGTGACTCAGATAAAACAAAACTTGAAGGTCGCTCAGAACTGACAGAAAAGTTACACCGACCAAAAGAGAACTCCAAGAGAGTTCAAGACGGGAGACCATGTATATCTCAGAGTTAGGCCCAGGAAGAGTTCCCTGAAAATGGGAGCTTGTGGCAAGTTGGCACCTCAGTATTGTGGACCCTTTGAGGTTCTATATAGAGTGGGACTTGTATCCTATAGGCTAGCACTTCCTCCCACAGTAAAAGCACATAATGTTTTCCATGTTTCATTATTGAAGAAATATGTACATGATTCTAATCATATAATTGACTGGTCTATGATCCAGGTGGAATCAGAGGGAGAATTCCTACCATAACCTCAATGCATACTGGACAGAAAGGAAACCCCACTCCGGAACTGAACCATTGCACAGGTCAAGGTGCAGTGGAGACATTTTTGCCCAAATGAGGCTACATGCGAAATGGAGGATGCCATGAAACAAGCATATCCGATTTTGTTTACCTCTGCACATACATGTCATATTGATAGATAGAACATCGAGGACGTTGTTCCTTTAAGGAGGAGGGAATTGTAACACCCTGTTTCCCCCAGTCTGTAAAAATAACTATACTTTCCAAGAACTATGGTAGACTCAAAGAGGTGAATGTGTGACTTTGAACGGACCTTAGTATAAAAGGTCGACGAATGTAAATAATGTTATGAATATATGTTGCAGGACTGCTGGGAGGGGGATGTGCTAAAAAGAGACCACGCTGGCTGATGAAAGGTGGTGGAAGGCACCTAGAAGGGTGGTGTTAACTTCCACCAAAACCAATACTATATTTGGTCTTCATTGGCCCGAAGATCAAGAGCATCTCGCTGGCCCCGAAATGAATTACTCGCGAGGTTGGTAGGTGAAGAGGCTCCTCATGATTTAATGAGGGATGGGGGTGAAACGCCCATCCATGGAAGCCTCAGACCTGACCACCTCAGGGAAGTTCGTGCCACATGCAACCGCGCCGGAAAAAGAAAAGGTAGGAAAGTGGTGTGGAAGGGGGGGGAGACACGACATAGATCGCATAAGAGGAGAAATCGGAAGGACTCTGGAAAAATATACAGAGTGATGGATAAGCATAGAAGAATGAGAGTAACCTTCGTTCTTGACTTCTGACGAATAGAGACTCAGTCTCACAGCATCGTGGTCTAAGCTTGGGGGTGGCTAGTGGTAAATCCATTCGGAATCACTGAGCCTATGGTTGGGTGGAAACGAGCACCCCTCTCAATAGTTGCATCAGTGTAACAACCCTAGTTGAATAAATGTTTAAGGTTTATTAAGTAAAAATTAAGTAGGGGATTAATTGTCGTAACATGGTATTAATTAAACAAGATTGGTATAAAGATACTAATTAAATATTTATTAATTAATTAAAGTTTATAAGTTTGATTAATTAATTAATTAATTAACTACCTATTATATTCAATAACTTGGGAATTAAATTTAAAAGGGATAATAAGTTATATTGTTTAAAAAAAAAAAAAAAGAGAAAAAGGAGAGTTACGTACACATAAAGGGATAAGAATTAATTCAAAGGGATAAGATATTAATTATGAGAAGATAAGGTAATAAATGGGTTAGGTAGGGAAGTAAATGAGGGGTGAAGTCGATGAAGGAGGGATATGGAGGGGAAGGAGGTTTACGAGAGGATGATTTTTCTACGGGAGATTGGGGATTGACTTTGGGGGGGGATCTTGGATTTGGAGAGAGGAGTGGAGTTTTGGAGTGGGATTGTATCAGTACAGGCACCGGGGTTGTTGGAGGTTTTGGGCACGGGGGCCAGGATATCCATATGATATCCTGGAGCTAGGAAGTTATCTAGTTGGCAGGGTGGAACTAGGTTTTGGGCAGTGTTTACATAGTGCAGCATCGGTCAACAAGGCAAGCAGGGACAAACGAAGGGTTAACATCAGACCCAGGTATTTAAAATTATGCATAGTTTTTAATCTGTTATAAAAATTTATTATTCGTTGTTAAATTTAAGTTACTGAAGTTATTACTATGAAGATTATTATTCTGTTATGAAGTTATTTCCTTAGTTTATGAAATAAATTGATGTTTAAATCTATTTGGCTATTACATATGGTATCAGAGCATCTTAGTTCGAAATCTGGGCCTATGGGACAAGTTCCCAAAGCTCCAAGCTCTCACTCCAGCTACGCTTAACCTACAAACAAAACACAAAAATTACAATTACTTACAATTACTTGACCCCAATTAGATTTTCTTTAAATAATATTCAATATGTATCAGTTCAAATTATTGAATTCAAAATATGTGAGAATATTATTGCTCATATGAGATAAGCAGTGTTCTCGAATGAAAGCACTTAAGAAAGCAAGCAAACCTAATATAATCGTCTGAAAAGTTCAAGATAACTTCTATCCTGCAATATCTATACATATTCAAACTAAAATATCCTGAACATATTGGTGGATTTTCATGTACACATCCTGAACATATTGGTGGATTTTCATGTACACATCATGAACATATTGGTGGACTTTGCCTAAGCCAAAAAAAAAAACAGTCTTTTCAAAATTATTTCGGCCGGAAATCTGTCTCCCTTAGTTCTGTTTTGAGACCTTTCCCACGAATCCATGAGTTAGCGAGTGGGTGTATTCCATTTTCAAGTCCAGTCATACTTTTACGCTTTTCCCTCTCTTCTTCATACGAGTAACTGAACGTCCCTGCACATATGTTTTTGCAATATATATCATTAGTCTCTATATGTAAAATATATTTATTTAAACCGGCAAAAACAATGACAAAATTTGTTTAAAAAAAAAAACAGAGCTAGAAGCAGCGATTCTGGTTTAAGTTCGATAGCTACCACCTAGTCAAGTTCCAAATTATGCAAAGGCTACGGTAAAGGAGGTGGCAACATATAGAGCAGTAGGTAATAACAGAGCAGAGCCCTTTTTGCAAACAAATCTCAGGAAATCCAAGAGAGCCCCAGTGAAGTAGAGAACCATTTTTGTTGGAGCGGAATGCTTTACATCTTATATCTATCCATGGATGATAGAAGCAATGGTCAAATACCATGCAGTATATGTGGTCATTCCCAAGCCCAGGAAGGACCACAAGCGGTAATTGTGAAAGGAAGAGATAAACACTGTAGTAGCACAACAGGCACTGAATATATACATCCATGTTCGCTTGTCCAAGTGATCATTGATGTAGTATATATTGCTTTCACAACCTATGAGCTGTATCACAGATCCACAAAGGAGAAATGTACAATTGAAAGCCAGACCAAGAACCTTCCAGAACAAACCCAAGAGTCCGTCCAGCACTTCAAACCACTGAATAACATGATTCTTGAAGCTCACATTCTCCTTCTCTTTTCGTGTGCGGTATTCAATATAAAGAACGCTGATAAGGTAAGCGGTCCAACTTCCCATCAAGCTGTAGAATACTTGGAAGAGAACTTGCAGTACTTTTACTTCAATGTTGCTCGCATACCTGCGTTTTATTTATACGAGAGAAAGATATAAGAACCGTTGTTTTAAATGTCATGTTAAGAAATAAAAAACCTATGAATAGCTCAAAGAACTGTGAAAGACCATTATTCACATAAAGATTTGATGGCTAAACTAAATTTGAGTATGCCTAACTGGCTGAGTCAATATCATACCTGGTAACCCAAAATGCGCATGAACAGCTTTAATGGCATATTGCAAAGCTGCAACTTGATATGAACAATCAAAAGTTGTAGCTGCCACTTCACTCACAACCTGGGTTGTATTCGTTGTATCCATGGAAATGTTATTTTCACCCAATACCTGTGCAACATCGTTAATGTATTCGGGTATGGTGTCCACCTTGTCTGATACTTCTCCAATGGTGCTAACATACCTGACTGATATATTTTCAGTCAAGCCACTTGCTCTTCCTCCAACTACCAAACCTCAATGCAGACCAGACATCGCAAACCCTGGTGTAACCTTCCCATGCTCCATAGACACCCTATATGAAGTTGTTTGAGGTCGAATCCCTAATACTTTATCATCTGCCATTTTCAGGGGTTTCTTACTCTGCTGTCTGAATTCTCATCGTCACGACTTCCATACCAGCCAAGTGTAGTGAGTTCTGGATTCAAATCCACCCCACCGCAACCCTTAAAACCCTTGTTGCCACGCTCTGAGTGTGTACCATCCCCTTGAGATAAAACATTATCATTAAATCTTCGCAATATGTAAGTTGTTGGCGATGCAGAGAAAGTTGATTGAATGTGCCTATATAGGCTCAATTTGGCTAATGGAGCCATCTCTTTATCTACTATGAGGCTTTCACTGCTGCTTCAAAAACTTGAAGTGTCAAACATTGAATATGCTTCAAACAACAAATTCTATCATAAGTTTTCCCGTCCAGGGAAAACTATGTTCACTGCACGAAGTCAGACATTTATAGCTCAAATTTTAAAAAAATTCCTCACTCAAACTAAGGGATCTTTTGCTCAAAATCGACGCATATTTTCTCCAACTAAGAAAATTTTTCTTAGACAACAATGTTTTAGCGAAACTTATTGGATTTTGTTTTTTTCTTTCGAGAATTTAACGATTGTCTACTAAAATGCGAATGTTGCTGGCTCAGAATAATGAATTTTCCACGAATATTAAACGCTTTAGCGAAATTAAAGCATGCATCGAAGCTTACGAAAATAAAATATTGAGGAAAAACTAACCTGTGGAAATGTTCTTCTCTGCAAAGACTGTGTAAGTGGTTGAAGAATTTGGTCTTCCAGCCTAGATTTCACACTGGTCTTCCAGCCTGGATTTCACAATGTAGTTCCTTCGTATTCGAAAGAGAATATACGCGAGCGCGGGTGGGGGCAATTTTACCATTTCCAGTTCATTAATAACACAGGCGCCAGATTTCAATGGTAGCACAATAATAAAAACAGAAAAATACCATGTAACACCCAACCTTCTACCAATATCCATGGAAACCCACCATAGTTCCATTCTGCGCATACACATGGTATTCCAAATAAGGAGAACGAAGGGCACGTGGGCCGCATGCAAGCCCCACGTTTCCGACTCGAGAGTCTTGGGGCAGGTAGGTGGCATGCAATCCCCACGTTGCCAATACAAAGTATTTAAAAAAAAATAAAAATGGTTTACTTTTAATTTGAGTTGTAAATATCGTATTTTATTTATTTATTAAATTTTCTCTTATACATATATCATTTGATGAATTTAAAATAATAATAATAATAATAATAATAAAGTATAATTATGAAATTAATAAAGTTTAATTAATAAGTTAAGTAAAGTTAATGTAGTTTAACTTTATTTTATTAAACTATATAACTTTATTAATTTTATTAAAAGTTAATTAAAATATTAGTTAAGTTTGAGTAATATAGGGCTAAGAAAAATTTATGGAGTCCGCGGGGATCGAACCTCGGACCTCCCCACCAGTCAAGTCTTTACAAAGTCCACCCTGCCAAAGCACCACACGATGTGACTTTTACAAATAATTTCACATATAAATACTTTAATTGTCATACCCAAGACCACCCACCAAGCGAAGCGTCTTAAGAAGAACACTAATGCCAAAAGGTACATAGCACTGGTGAACGCCGAAACGTGGCTGGCAGTTGGGGATAATTATTTAGATGTCGCAGTTTAATCCTATTTAATCATTAAACGTGGTAATTATATAACCTTACAACATTTTTTTAATGTGATTAGGTAAATGTTTAAAAAAAAAGTAAACATGTTAACGGATGCCTTGATAAATGCAAGAAAGTTATGAACAATAAATCTGACCCACTAATTTTGGAGGACAACTGAGAATATGCCAGCATCTTCAATGCATAGCCATCAGATAATGGTTTAAGGTTAAATAAGATTAAAAGATCATTAATTGTGCCCATTGTCAATAGGTGTACGCCTTTCAGCGTAAATTAATAAACATAAGGTCGGAAGTCACTTTAATCAAGTTGTAAGCGAAAAGTTAAAAAAGGGCTTAGACTAGGACAAGCGGGAAGGAGGCGGCATATGCACTAGGAGAGTAAGCATAGGAAGTGGCGAGTATGGCGCAAGGCTAGCATAGCTACAGGGAAAGGGAACCAATAGTTTTTTTTTTTTCATAGGTGCGAAGAAATCAAGCTTAGACGCTTAATCCTAACCCTAACCTAGCCAATCCGCTAATGGAGTAATGTCTGTTTACAGACAAGTAAAGAAAACTTACGCCTAACCCTATTTCTAAGTTTAAAATAGCACCAATTTGAAACGTCCTTGAACTCACCTTGACAACTTTGGGATGATGCAGGTCAAAGCATACAGGATGTTCAGGACTCGAAGGAGTCGAGGCAGGGGAGTGTCGTTGCAAGAACCGCCAACACCTCGAGCGCCACCACCACCATCGCCCGAACTAGCCCTCATACTGCGCTCGTTGGAAGCCATCAACGAGACTTTAAAGGGGCGACAACCGGCAGGGATCGAAGTGGAACCCCCACCATTTGGAATGGGTAATCTAGAAGCGTCAAGGGATTCAGGGGGAGGACCTCCACTTGAAGACATCACGTGAGAGTTGCAGAAGATCAAACTTCCAAATTTTGCTGGGGGTCGCGCTAGTGAACACACGGAAGCATGGTTGGAAGGCATGACAAGGTGTTTTTCCTTAAGGGACTATGCGTCCAACTCAAAGGCAAAGATCACAATTTTTTAGTTAAGAGACAACGCCTTGAACTGGTGGGACAACCTGGAAAGACAACTGCACCTTACCCCAGACACAGTATCTTGGGAACTTTTCGAGGAGAGGTTCTGAAGGAAATATCTACCAGCATACTACGAGGAACAACAGGTAGGGGCATTTCATGCCTTAGTACAGGGAAACATAACTGTAGAAGAATATGAGAACAGGTTTATGGAACTGGTCAAATATGTTTCGTATATGGACAATGACCAACGACAGGCAGAGCGATTCGTCTATGGATTGAAACCTAAGATAAGAGCTATGGTGCGGATTTGGAAATTGTCTTCAGTAGTGGAAGCAATGGAAAATGCGCGTTATGCGGAAGAACATATGAACTTGACCGGGGGTACAAGATCGACATTTCCGCATCGCCCGGGATTCGTAGGGAAGGCCTCGAGGACATTTCCTAGGGGAGGGGGCTCAAGGCCACCGCCATATAGTAACAGAGTCTCGCCAAGGACAGTAACTGCAGGGATTTCAATGGCAGCGAGTGCAACATCTTGTTCATCGCCAACGGTGCAGACAGGTCCACGACCATCTCTGGGAACAATGAGTAGGGGCAGGGGTTCCAGGGGAAGGAACTCATTTCAGAGACAGACACATAACAATGCACAGTTTCACTCTCGTGTTACCTGTTGGGGGTGCGGAGGACCCCCATTATCTGCGTGACTTCCCAGAGTTACAATCAGGGTTCGTACATAGAGAAGGAAAGGCACCGATGGGGAGAGAAAGTAGCAACCACCAAATTTACGCAGTGGTTAATAATCTCCAGGCCGAACATCAATCCATGGTGGTGGAGTCATCAGGTATGCTAAATCATATCAATGTCAAGATTTTGTTTGATTCTGGTGCGGCAGATAGTTTCATTTCACCATTTTCATTAGAAAAGAGTGGGTTGGAAGCCTACGAGCACGATGACTTTAAACAAGTCAAGATGGCTTCGGGGGAAAAACAAGCAGTAGGACCTAGTGTTGATAATTGTATAGTAGACCTGGGAGTGTGTACAACCAGGTTGAAGGTATACATCACCGCTCTCGGAGCATATGACCTAATCATTAGAATGGATTGGTTAGCAGCTCATCGAGCTTTGGTCGATTGTTTCGCAAAGAGGGTGCTTTGTGTCAATGATGAAGGAAGACCAATAGAGATCCAGGGTGTACAGAGAAAAGTTTCGTTACTCTTTATATCAACTATGAAGGTTAAGCGATGCTTGAGATAAGGGTGTCCACTTTATGTAGTGGAAGCAGTGAATGAAAGGAAGGGACCCTCATTGGATCAGTACTCGGTATTGTCATAATTTCAGGATGTTTTTCCGAACGAGTTACCAGGGTTACCTCCTGAGAGGGAGCTTGATTTTACTATTGAGCTAAAACCTGGTGCAGAACCAATCTCCAAGACTCTGTATCGGATGACAGCACCAGAACTTTGTGAATTGCAAATGTAGTTGAAAGAGTTACTGGACTTAGGGCTAATAATACCTAGTGTCTCACCCTGGGGCGCGCCAGTAATTTTTGTAAAGAAGAAGGACAGATCCTTACCACTGTGTATAGACTACAGGGACTTGAACCGTTCTACAGTGAAAAATAGGTACCCAATGCCGTGAATAGATGACCTCTTCGATCAGATGAAAGGAGCAGTGGTATTCTCAAAGATCGATTTGCGATCAGGGTATCATCAGTTAAGGATTAAGGAAGGTGATATCCCAAAAACTGCCTTCCGAACTCGGTTTGGACATTACGAGTTT
>ML823658.1:261876-300045 GCA_009831015.1 Picea engelmannii
TTTTACGAATGTTTAAATGTTATTGATGATGATGTATATGATGCGACATATTTTGAGAATGTGAATTTAATGAATGTTTAAATACTATTAGAATGATGTCGGATATGATGCAATCTATTTTGGGCAAATGATAATCTTGTGAAGGGGTGTCGAAATTGAATTATGGGATATTATGAGATCTATTTCAAATTGGAAAACTTTGATGTTAATTTATCGGTACAGGGATACCAAATTGAAATGATGATAGTATGCAATTACATGATGATAATGCATATAAATGTATGAGTTTGTGTTACAGACTAATCTACAGGTTATGGGCTATGAAATAGCCAAAGGATAATGATGATGAAAGTGGATATCAGGACCACTAACCGAGAAACATTATGGTATGAATATTGTATGTGAAATTTATATTGGTTTGGATGCCTTGCTATGATATGTGGATCAGTGCATGATTTCAGGTGATGACACTGCCCAAAACCGAATAAACGATGACAAAACTTCCAGCAACACGGTGCCACTGTATATTCCATTGTAGGGTGTGGACCCTAGTTCTGTTAGGAGGGGTGGAGACATTTCCCACCGTGTATCCTCCATTGTAGGGTGTGGACCCTAGTTATGATTAGGAGGGGTGGAGGCATTTCCCACCGTGTATCCTCCGAAACCTGAAGTCATTGGAGGACGGTGTTAGTTCACGCTCCCCAAGATGTGTGATGATGACTGTCATATGCCTGCTAGGGAATCTTGGTCGAGATAGCGACACTTCCACTTACGGGTTCTATTTGGAGTTAGGTCAACATAGTTGCGCTCCAAGATAGTCTAGCAGAGGAAGGATATGAATGGAGATCTAAGTAGGTTAGGGAGGAAGGATGAGTAGTAATAGTTGAGACGGTATGGAGATCTGTCTTGTGGTGGAATTTAATGTTTTCCTTTCAAAAAAAAAAAAAAAGAGAAATGTGTATATATGAATATTCATTATTACGTAACTAAACCACAGTTGTTTAAAATAAAAGTGTTGAACCGGATAATTGTAATTAAAGAATTTCTCAAACGATTGATTGGTTGTTGTCTTTTATAAAAGACTAGTCTTGCTGACTGGATTGGATGCACAGATAAATTACTAAAGGATGACAGTTTTGATTATTAGTACATGCACAAGATTTGCATGTACTAGCTACACATGCATTTCTTGTACATATACACTAGTATGTATGAGCTTTCTTGACTTACTTACTGATAATGCCAGTTACTTGTTATGAATGTGTGAACCATGTTTCTTTTCCTTTGTACCATAAGATACCTTAACTTCGGGACGAAGTTTCCTGAAGGGTGGGTGTATGTAAAAACCCTAGTTGAATAAATGTTTAAGGTTTATTAAGTAAAAATTAAGTAGGGGATTAATTGTCTTAACATGGTATTAATTAAACAAGATTGGTATAAAGATACTAATTAAATATTTATTAATTAATTAAAGGTTATAAGTTTGATTACTTAATTAATTAATTAACTACCTATTATATTCAATAACTTGGGAATTAAATTTAAAAGGGATAATAAGTTATATTGTTTTAAAAAAAATAAAAAGGAGAAAAAGGAGAGTTACGTACACATAAAGGGATACGAATTAATTCAAAGGGATAAGATATTAATTATGAGAATATAAGGTAATAAATGGGTTAGGTAGGGAAGTAAATGAGGGGTGAAGTCGGTGAAGGAGGGATATGGAGGGGAAGGAGGTTTATGAGAGGATGATTTTTCTACGGGAGATTGGGGATTGACTTTGGGGGGGGGGCTCTTGGATTTGGAGAGAGGAGTGGAGTTTTGGAGTGGGATTGTATCAGTATAGGCACCGGGGTTGCTGGAGGTTTTGGGCACGGGGGCAAGGATATCCATATGATATCCTGGAGCTAGGAAGTTACCTAGTTGGCAGGGTGGAACTAGGTTTTGGACAGTGTTTACATAGTGCAACAACAGTCAACAAGGCAAGCAGGGACAAACGAAGGGTTAGCATCAGACCCGGGTATTTAAAATTATGCATTGTTTTTAATCTGTTATAAAAATTTATTATTCGTTGTTAAATTTAAGTTATTGAAGTTATTCTTATGAAGATTATTATTTTGTTATGAAGTTACTGCCTTAGTTTATGAAATAAATTGATGTTTAAATCTATTTGGCTATTACAATCACCTAATGTTTTATGATAAGTTTTTATATGTTGTGTCTTGCATTGAATATCTTGGAATGTATGCTCATGGTTTGATTACTTATAAATGGTTTCTGTGTAGAAATGTCTGCATGGTGTTTTGATCAGAAATGGTGGTTACATGCGTATATTGGAATGACCACATTCGGTTTATATAGAAATAGATATATGTATTTGAACGAATTCATTTTTCAAGTTTGTTCTTGGGAGATTTGTTTCCCTTATTTGTCTCACATGATGCCCTGGATAGATTTCCCTACAGGGACACCCTTTCGAGACCGTTCCCTTACATTTCAGATCCAGGGTAAATTCCTGGAAAGAAGTACCGTCTTAGTAAACCTTTTAGTTTGGTTTTACCTGTCACAAAAGTTAATAAGCTCAGTGATTTAAGAAGACCTTTCAGTACAGTCTTCGAACCTGGTGAAAGTTACCCAAGAACCCGAAGGAGGATTTTATGGCTTAAGTCTTAAAACCTTGCATGAGGGAGAGTGGTTCTCTTAGATCTCGATATTTCAGTGTTTCGGTGCCTGGAATACCCAAGGGCGAGTTCCCTTGCACTCACAATTCCTGAAATCTCGACTTGCGAAATCCCGAAATGGCTTAGCACGTATAGATTCGACATTTTAGTGTTTTGGTACCTGGAATACCTAAGGGCAAGTTCCCTTGCACTCGCAAGTCCCAAAATCCCAACTTGCGTAATCCTGAAATAGTATAGTGTATTTAGAGTTTGGTGTTTCGGAGTTCCGTCTCCCGGGAAACCCAGGTGCAAGACCTCCTGTTCTCGTATATCGCAAAATCCTGATGGATGAGAGCCCAAAATGACAATAGAGTGGATGAGTTATGGTGTTTCGACACCCGGGATACCTAAGGGTAAGATCCCTTGTACTCGCCAGTTGTGAAACCTCGAAGTATGAAACTCCGAAAAGGTATAGCGTGACTAGAATTTATTGTTTCGATGTTTCAGCACCTGGGATATCTAGAGGCAAGTCTCTTGTACTCGTCAGTCCAAAAATCTCAACTTGCAAAACCCTGAAATGGCATAGCATGTCTAGAGTTTGGATGTTTCGGAGTTTCGGCACCCAGGATACCTAAGGGTAAGATCCCTTGTACTCGCCAGTCATGAAACCCCGAAGTATGAAACCTCAAAAAGGTATAGCGTGACTAGAATTTATTGTTTCAGTGTTTTGTCACCCGAGATATCTAGAGGCAAGTCTCTTGTACTTGCCAGTCCCAAATTCCCGACTTGCGAAACCCTGAAATGGCATAGCGTGTCTAGAGTTTGGATGTTTCGGAGTTTTGGCACCTGGGAAACCCAGATGCAAGACCTCCTATCTTCGCGTAGCCCAGAATCTCGACTTACAAAATCCCAAAATGATAGAGCGTGGATAGGTTATGATGTTTCAGAGTTTCGGCTCCCGGGAAACCCAGGTGAAAAACCCTCCTGTCCTCGCATATCGCAAAAATCCTGATAGGCAAAATCTCGAAATGGATTAGCACACATGGTTTTGGTGTTTTGGCGTTTCGTTACCCGGGATCTCCAAAGGTCATTTTTCTCATGTTAGCTAGACACGGAATTCCAATGGATGAAACCCCGAAATGAGTTTGGTGGATATAGGGTCTTCAGTGTTTCGGCACCCGGAAAACCGAAGGGTAGGATACCCTCACCCTCTTATACCATGAAAACCCGGTATGCGAAACCCCGAAAGGTGGAGCGCCAGGTTTCAATCCGAGGTATTATTAATTGTGATGAACTGTTGGTTCCCTTCAGGTTTCGGGACCTCAAAAGCCAGGGAACCGAGAATACATGCTTCGCGATTTCCCGAATCAAGAAATCCAGGAGCACCTCTCTGGTAAGGCCTGTGGTCATCGTCGATGATCATATGGGTACAGATAAGAGATGGTAGGGTCTGCAACAATCCCCATAGAAGTTCGGGGATTCTGTTCCTCGAAGAAGAGAAGGAAAAGCTGAAAGTTTTTAGTCTTATGAAGTGGGTGTGTTACACACACAGTACCTCTGAACGTCGAACTGGTGAAGGGTTGGATCTATGATTCATGTGTCCCTCTCAAAATATGGTCGAGATATACTCTTTCCTTCAGGACTTTGGGAGTTCTCAAACCAAAACACTTTATGCCTGCATTCTCTCGAACTACCTGTCTTTCGTATAACCATTTATCTGCAGACACGTGTCCCCTGTCCACTAATGGTCCAGATTAACTTCCGCCATTCTCGTCTACAACACACACCCTAAAATTTCTGAATTCATGAAGTCTAAAGGACTTAAAAGGTTTAACACCTGCGCTCCTTCTCTAGATTTGACAGTGGAGAAAAACACTGGCTTCTCCCGAATGGATCTCGTCCACTCAACCTCTACACAAAGATGAATCCTTCCTCCAAGGACCTTCGCTCGCTATTCTTCTCGAGTTTCAGGAAATTTAAATGAATTAAACTCTGGCATGCACTTTATGCTCCTCCTCAGTCTGGAATCTAAACCTCCTTCTCGCGCACACTTGCACTACCTTTCCTGAGCTTTGAGACTTATAAAAATCTCCTACGCACTCCTTGTACTCACTCTCCTTGAGACTCTTTCAACACTTCTCTAAGTGTTGTCCCTATGCACACCTTGCACAGTTCTATTCATCAAGCGTTTATATTCAAATGAATATATGTGCACTCCTTGCACTCACTCTATGAAATTCACACTATCTCTCCTGAGTTATTGAGTCTGTGAACGACTCCGTCTTCACACTCCTTGCATGGGCACTGTGCACAACTTGCACCAAGATTTCAAAAGAGAAACAATTGAAACTTACAAAACATCAAAGGTCCATTCATTCAACCATGAAATATAGATAGATGCATATAAACACAGAAAAATAGATAACATAACATTACCCAAATAACTCAAGATAAGAAAACTTAGACATTGGAAGCAAATCTCCTCTATTATATTCCTTCAGGAAAACATTTACAAGAGTTCCAACAAATCTCAGTAAATAATAACAACTCTCTTCAACATCAATCACAATAACCTCAACATCTCTTCTCAATGTCTCTCTTTTCTCAGTAGTAATTGCAATAAACTCAACTCTCTTTTTTTTCTCTTTTTTCAGTAGCCTCTTTTGGGAATAGATTACATGTATTTATACATGAGGGGTATTCTCAAGCCTTCCCTCCTGACTACCTTAGTTATTTCATATCAAAATTAAGGCATCCTACCACTAAGGCTTATTACAATAAATGAATAATTAAAACCTAGATATGAGTCGATGCTAAAAATATGTACAATCCTACAGGAAATTAAAGCAATTACAATCTCCTCGAGTGTTTACAATGGATCTAGCCTCAAAATCTTACGGGGCCTTTAATTACAATTACTTTCAAAATATTAAGTGACACTCTCTCCTTGGAATCCAAACCATTTTGAATGCACGCGTTGGATGTTGAGTCATCTTCCACTTGACCTCATTGAATTTTGATGGCGATGCTCCTACATCATACTCCACTAGGAAAAAGATTCATGGAATCCTGTTCATGAGATCCTCCACTGTCTTTCCATGCTTCTGGATATCAGTTTCAGTTATCCAAATGACATCTTCTATTGGATGATCTTTCCACTTAACCAGATACTCATAACAGACTTTGCTCCTGGTCTTCTTGGCAATCCTATGATCTAAAATCTTCTCTATTAGTGGATTCTCTGCTATGGGCATCTGCCACTTCCACGTAATATTTTCCTATCCATTTATCCCTTCTGTATCATCCATTCTGTAAGGGTATAATTTTTCTACATTGAATATTGGTGATATTCTAATGTTCTATGGAAGTTCAATATCATAAGCATTTGTAGTAAATTTTGCGAGGATATTACAAGGTCATATATTCTTCATCTTCAACTTATTATATTTCCCTTTCGGAAATATTTCCTTCCTCAGGTGTGCTAAGACATGATATCCAATTTCAAAATTAACCTCTCTTCTTTTCTGGTCTATTCGGCTCTTGTATCTCTGGTTGTTATTATGTAGTTGTCCTTTAATTCAATCATGCAATTTCTTCATCTCTGCAGCAAAATCTTCTGCTCCTTCACTTCAGAATTCATCTCGTCCCAAATTTCTCAATTTCTCAATTCCTCTTGGATGCATTCCATATACTATTTGGAATGGAATTTTACCAGTACTCCTATTCAGTGAGTCATTTTGGTAACTTCATTTTGTTGTTAGAAGTTGCACAAGGAATGCTACAGTCCCAATTTTGGTCAAACGGAAGTTGTGCAAGTCACAGAGGAGCTGGACAACAAAACAAAGAAATAAACTGAAAACGATTGGAAAGACAACGCAACACCAACATGGAGAAAGAAGTTACAACAGAACAAGAACAAGAACAAGAAATCATTCAAAGTCTTGAACCCAAAGATCCCAATTGGATTATATATACGATTTGAATATGATTGTAAAAAGTTTGTTGTTGTTGTTGTTGATCTTCAGATGGTTGTTAAGAGGGAGATGTAATTGAGATAGTTCTGTGTTATTGTACACTTTGGGAAAATGTTAGATAGAGTTGTAGAGTCTGGGTTTGGGAACCAGACCAAGGATGTAGTAGAGTCATGTCTTGTTGTAATGTTGGAAGAGCAAGGGTTGGGTTAACCTTGCCTCTCGATAGTAGATTTGTTTTGTTAAGATTTGGCATGACTGAGTTGTGTCTGTAACTTAGTAGAATTGTGTAATTTAGAAGATCCAATTGATGTTAATACAAAGAGAGACCCAAATTTTGAAATCATTGTGTATGTTTAGCTTCATATTATCTTGAATGTTGATTCATATTTTCTTTATTTCATATATTCTTAATGGGATATAGCTTATTTATGAATGAAACACAACTCTGTTTTCTTTAATATGAGTTAGGAATGTTCAAACAGTTCTGGTTTTAATCTATCTTGCACAATACTAACAGAGATCCTGATATCGTATGGGTTTGTCTAAGTATTCTTCTTACCCTTCCCTATTTTCCTTGTCTTGGTTGCACTTCAGGTGAGACTTCTTCCCTTCAAGGAAGATGAAAATTCCAACACTCTAGACTACTTTGGTACCTTTAGTTTGTAACCTGAGAAGGAACCTCTTCTGATCAATTCTGCACCAACAAAATGGTTTCATTGTCGGGACCTGCTTCAAGAGGGAACTTGTAGGGATAATGCTTCCATTGATCCACCGATCCTATACTCACCAATGGTGGGAGAGAAATTGTGACGCCTTCATATGGAAAGAAGCGGAGTTGCGAGGTAAATCTGTGAAAGATACAATAGAGATTGACTTTTACTCAGAAATATCAAGCAACCAGTATGAGAAATTATGGGTTAAATTTTTGGAAGAACTATTCCATTGGATAGATAGGCTCCAAGAAGCTCCAGAATTCCATGAACAAGTCAAGAAGACCTGTACTTGGGATACATAAAATATTGCAGTGCTTCATCGGCTGGATCGCTCGATCATGCGAGCAGTTGATTTCTGGGTCGATACAACTCTGGAAGGATACATTATTTAGTTTGTAGTTGAGAACCGCCAATATTTTTTAAGGGAAGAAGCGGATTTCAATAAATATGCACGGGGAATGATATTGAGAGAAATTCCCCTATGTATTAAGGTATTCTTGATGGAGGAGGGGATGTTGACTATCCCCCTAACTGAGATGACAGCCTAAACACCCATGCTTGGGGTGAGGTGTCTTTGGGGTGGGATCATGGCATGATAAAGGGGAGAGGGTTATTTGATAAATGGGGGAGCGAAAAGAAATGGACGCAAGGAAAAATCGAGCCTTGAAAAGATCCTCCATAGTTGAGAAGTGGTGGTGCAGTAGGATAAATAAAGAAGTGAAGAAGTCTGAGGTGTTGAGGAAAGAACTCGAACCAGGAGAAGTCGATGAAGGAAAGGAGGAAGAGTTGATGAAGATGAGAAGACAGAAAAGACTGGTCAGTCAAATACTAAGTGAGAGAGAAGCACAGAGAGAAAGAAGTCCCCAAGAGGGTGGAAAAGAAGAAGAATGTGTAGAAGCAAGGGAAGATCAAGCCGACATGGATCTTGCAGGGGAAAGAGAAGATTCAACGCCGATACCAAGAAATATCGAGAGCTCTCCCAAAGAGACCATTCCAGAGGATGAGAATGAGAGCCCCCATATCAAAGAAACCTGCCCATAAGCCATTGGAATCAACCCCAAATCACCCATCCCCCATGTGTCTTCTATACCATTGGTAAATTCTATACTATCTTCTTATGCTATTCCTATTTCAATTTAGTCAGCTAGTCAGTCACAACCGGTGAGCACAAATACTGGGAGGATATTGGGATCCTCTGGTATATCGCAACCAGGACCATTAGGGTTTACTTTGATAGGAGTAGTAATATTAGCAATGGCTGGAAACATGGGAGTCTCGATCGCTTGATACCCAAAATTTTGGGGTAAAGGAGACGAGGATGTTGAGAAACATTGGTTTCTGTGTGAAGCGATTTGGAGGTCTAGAGGGACTCTAGATGCAAATAAATAAGTTGAATTCCAGACTACCTTGAGAGGCCATTCTCTCAAATGGTACATGAAGGCTATTGAGCCAGGAGGAGCGCAAGGAAAAGCGTTCACACTTGGCCAAGTTCAGACAAAATTCATAGCAGAGTTTAAGCTACCTCAGTCAGAACAACAAGCTCTGTCTGAGTTACATGAAATTCAACAAAGAGAAGGAGAATTGTCTTGGGAATATAGTCAGAAGTTTAAGGATTCCATTGGGAGGATAGCACATCCAATTCACAAAGATAACCAAAAAGAGTGGTATATCCAGGGATTTCTACGTCTGACACAAATTCCGTTAACACAACAACAGATAGCCTCCTTGACAGATGCCTTGGAACAATCAATGAAGATTGAAGCCATGGAAGGATATCTGGGGAGTCTAAGGGTGAACAGATCCCTAGCATATGCAAATTTTGTGCAACTACAGGGACAAATATCATCGCTGACAGAGAAGATTCAAGAAATGACAATACCCAGACCAGAATGACCTCAAGTCTAGTATACCGGATGCTACATAAAGGGGCATCTAGAAAATGAATGTTCGTATATGAGGGGAATGGGACTGCCTCACAATCCTATGGGACCCTTGTCAAGACCCATGGGAGGAGTTGCGCAAGTATCTATGAGTGTACCATCCCATAACCCCACCTCGTATCATGCCTTTCCAGGAAATCAAACATCGCAGTCAGATGAGTATTGTGAGATCTGCCGAATTAATGGGCATGCACTGAGGCATTGCCATATTATTTAGAAGTATTCTACTGTACTGAATACCGTACATTGTGATTTATGTGCATATACCACTAATGCTACAAATAAATGTAGAGCATTGGATGAAATTGCAGATAGATTGGATCGAACATCATTCAGGGTGATTGAAACCCCTCAAGGACTGGGAAGGGGCCAAGAAGGTGGAGATAGAAGAGGCTTCAGAGGAGAAAGAACTGGGGGAAGAGGACCAATTAGATGCTACAACTGTGATGAGCAAGGTCACATGGCTAGGGATTTTCCTCAACTGAGATGACCATGGTGCTCTCACTTCTGAACCAATGGACACACAACCGAAGACTGCCCAGAGCTAATTGCGAAATGGGAAGATCAAGCACGTCAACGAGGAGTGAAATTCATTTGCTCATAGGTAAAGAGGGAAATCAAGGGACAACTACCCAATATTAATATCATTACTATAGGAGGAGAAAAGACCGGCACATATGTTGATAATCTTCCTAATATCTAGAAAGAAACACCTAAAGAGGAAAGGTATGACCCTCTGAAAGATAGGCTATTTTTTAAATATGCAATAGAGGTATTCCAGATTATCCTTGGCCATGAAATAGAAGAAAACCCCCCTCAGCCCACCATTTATCCTAATATTGTGCAATTCCCTACTTCACCCCATGCACCCCGAAACCCCATAATCCCGATAAGATAACCTGAGTAGTCGCAAAATGTAGTCAACCTTTGGTTTAAGTTATTTTCAGGTATTCTTGGGAATGACCAGCTGGCAGAGAAGTTGTGAAATGCCCTGTATCTAATCCTAGGAATGGATGAATCACTGGGAGATAGAATAATGACTAATATTCATGATAAGAACACTTAGAGAGTGCAAAGAAGGAAAATACAGGCTGGGAAAGAATTTAGACTAGCATTCCAGCTAGATGAGTTTGATATTAAGGATGTCATGTTAGATCTAGGATTTGAAGTTAACATATTTCCTAAAAAGACTTGGGTAGATTTAGGGAAAACCTAGTTGACATATTCCCCAATCCAATTGAGAATGGTCAATCAATATTGTATTTTCCCAATAGGAAGGTTGGACAGTGGAGAATGTGGAGATAAATGTTGTAGGAGTAAATACTGTAGCTGATTTTGAGGTGATCAAAATCATGGGTGATAAGGACCCTTATCTTGCACTACTTGGTATTGAATGGGCTTGTGATAACTATGTTGTTATTGACTTGAAGAGGGATACTATGAAATTTGAAGCAGATGAAATAAAAATAGTTCAACCTTTGGATCCATATGTAGGCCCTGGATACACGAAGCCATTAGACAAAAATATTGAAGGAGATGATATAGATCAGATATACACCGTAACAACAAGAAAGAGAGAAGACTACATCAATCCTACGACCGATGGATCAGTAAGTTGGAGGAGCATACAATCGGCAGATGGAGATTCAGAACTAGCATTTGACAGTTGGAAACAAGGTGCATATGAAATATTTTCAAGCCGATGCCGAATTGTCAGAGAAATGAGATGGGTTGGAACTAAGGTCGGAGAACATATGACATATAATGGTACCTTAGACCTTGGCATTTTTCTGGTTAGCATTGAAGAAAAGATAGCAGAAGATCAAAGGATCGTAGTTCTAGACTTATCCCTATAAGACACCCCTGCCAGGTGGTGGGATAGTCAAAAAGAAATAATTAGGAACTGGGAGGATGTGAAGCATGCTATCCAATGTATATTTCAAGATAAGGAGCAACATAAATCAAATATGCAAATGGATTTTCAAGTTGCGCAATTGTTCAATGAACTGTTTGATCCTAAAACACATATCGAACAATGCATAAGACAGTGGCAAGTTGCGGAAGTACCATCTCACTTGTGGGCTCAGTTATTTCCCCATTCGCTAGGTCCGATACCAAATCCTGGTACATGCATGAAGAGACTAGTAGGCAGACCAATAATTGGAAAACTTTAGTAGAACAATTTTGCAAGTATTTCTCTTTCACAAGTAAGTACCCTGAGCTTAAGATAGTCCTACAAAGAATTAAAGAAATTCCTTTTATTGATGTTTGTAAATGCAAATCACACCCAGTGGTATGTGCCAATCATAGTCAAGTGCTTCAGTTTAACATTCACCTAGACACGGAAAAGACACCCATAGAATGCTACAAAATTGAGAAGGATTTGGAAAACACTGATGATTTAGAAGAACTGAGAAATTTATCCATTGATGAAACAAATGGAAGTAGAGAAATCCAGAACATGATACCTAGTCAGACTGATAGCTACTATAACCATCCATTAAAGTTGAAAAACTTCAACATAGGAACTACCGAGCAACCCAATATAGCCGTTGTAGGAGATTACTGGGATGATAAAACTAGCCAGGAAATATATAGCATGTTTCGGGAGTATGAGGACTTATTCCCAAAGACATTCTCAGAGATAAAAGGGATAAAAGGGGCTATGGGAGAGATGAAAATTGAAATAAAACTAGGATCAAAACCTGTAAGGCATAGACCATATCGTCTTAACCCCGGGGTGAAAGAGAAGGTTAAGAGGGAAATAGACAAGATGCTTGAGGTCATATTTATTTTTCCAGTTGAAGAAGCAGAGCGGGTTAGCCCCATAGTCATCTAGAGAAAGAAAGGTATAGAGGACATTAGGGTATGTGTAGACTACAAAATCCTTAATTCTACTTGTGTGCATGACCCTTTTTCCACACCTTTTACTGACGAGGTGATAGAACAGTTTGCGGGTAAAGAGTCTTACTCATTTACAGATGGATTTTCGAGGTATCACCAAGTGAGAATTACCAAAGAAGAAAAAAAAAGACCACATTCATAAAAAAATGGGGGTCATTTTCATATAATCTGATGCCCTTCGATGTAAAGAACGACCTTGCAGTTTTTTCATAGATTGTAATAACAGCCTTCCGAGAATTTATTCACAAATTTATAGAAGTTTATATGGATGATTGGGTGGTGTACAATCTGCTGAAAGAACATGTAGTGCTACTACGACTGATGTTTTATTGATGTAGGGAACTAAAAATATCTTTGAACCTCAGAAAGTGTATCTTATGTGTGCCACATGACAATCTATTAGGCCACATAGTATGCCGAGAAGGAGTGATGGTAGATCCAGCCAAAGTTGCGGTCATTTTGAATATGCCACCACCTACGAGCACCAAAAAATTACGCTCGACGTTGGGGCACATAGGGTACTATCGCAAGTTGATCAGAAGGTATGTGAATATTAATTCACCCCTGGAAAATCTACTAAAGAAGTCTGAATTGTTCTAGTGGACACCAGAGTGTGATCGAGCATTTGACATCCTGAAGGAAAATCTCATCACAACACCTATTTTGATATTTCCAAATTGGGAAAAGGAATTTCATGTTCACGTGGATGCATCAGGTATTTCCCTGGGAGCCATCTTAGCGCAACTAAGAGTTGGAAATACAAATCATCCCATCTATTTTTCTAGAAAGAATCTATCGTAAGCTGAACACCACTCTACAACCATAGAAAGGGAGGGTTTGGCTATGATTTATGGTCTACATAAGTTTAGACATTACTTGTTAGGATCTCATTTCAAATTTTTTACTGATCATTCTGTGTAAAAAAATATAGTTAACAAGCCTGCCTTGGAAGGAAGAATTTGTCAATGGTTGTTACTATTTCAAGAATTTTAATTTGAGGTGATCATCAAACCTGGAAGATGCAATCTGGGTCCCGATCACTTGTCCATATTGGAGTCAAGGAAGAGTGGCGGAGCAATTGATGATCATCTCCCAAATGAAAACCTGTTCCAAGTTGAGGTAGTACTCGAATACCTAGAAGACATAACAGTTTTCCTAAGTACAGGGTCCTGCCCAGAAATGTACTCTGCAACTCAGAAATGCTATATGGTGGTTCGAGTAGTGGACTATCAATTGATCATGGGGAAATTTTGTAAGTTGGGCCTAGACAGTATCCTCAGGAGGTGCATTTTGGACCATGAAAGACAAGACATCCTGTGGGAGTTCCATAGTGGAGTTACAGGAGGCCATGTCGGAGGAAAGGCCACTGCACAAAAAGTTCTCCAAGATGGATTATGGTGGGCCATTCTCTTCAAAGACGCGAAGGATTATGCTAGATATGGAGATGCTTACTAGAGAATAGGTAAGCCATCATGATGAGACAAATTTACTCTTCAACTAGTTTGATATCTGCAAGCATTTGAGAAGTGGGAGGTTGATTTTATTGGACCGATCAACCCCATGACTAAGCACTCAAAGGCCAGGTATATTATCACCATAGCCAATTACCTAAAATAATGGGTGGAGGCAACAACTGTTTAGGATTGTTTGACCAATATTGTTGCCAATTTTATCTTTGAAAGAATTATCACTCGGTTTGGATGTCCTAGGAGTCTTACTAGTGATCAAGGTGGTCATTTTGTAAGTAGTACAATAGAAATGATTACGATAAAGTTCTTAATCCAACATCATAAAAGAAGCCCCTACCATCCATAAGCCAATGACACAGTGGAGGCATTTAACAAGATTCTGGAAAGAGTTTTGATGAAGGTTTGTTGCGAAAATAGGGAAGATTGGGATGATAGAGTCCCAACAGTTTTGTGGGTTTACAGGATGACCACGAAGAAACTTCACAAGTACACACCATTTCAGCTAGTCTATGGGAAAGAGGTTGTGGTACCTACAAAATTCAATACCCATAGTCTCTACATTGCATAGGTTACACATATGTCATAGGATGGATCAGTTGCGCAAAGGGTTATGGAGTTGCAGGAAGTTGAAGGGACCAGGTTTTTAGCATGATTTCATCAATCGGTTGAGAAATCCAGGAAGAAGGCTTGGCATGATAGGCACATTAAGGTCAAAACATTTGCGCAAGGATATAAGGTCCTATTTTAAGACAGTCGATACCAGAAACATCCAGGCAAGTTGTGCATGCATTGGTTGGGCCCATTTATAGTTGCGGAGGTCTGACACTCTGCCACAGTCAGAATAACACAAATGGATCGTATACTTCTGTCGAAATGCATGAATGACGCCAGCATGAAACCCTATATTTCTCAGGACTAAGCTAAGGGACTATTTCTCCAATCCAAAGGAGAATGTATAGTAGTTAGATTCAAATTTCTACAATTTCTTTAAATTCAGTTACTAAATTCGAAGTGTGCATTGTTGCACCACGACAAGTGTTTCATTTTTCTAGTCTAAGCATTACTTTGGTGCAGAATTGATGACTTAGTAGAACATGATCAAAAGAGCCATGAGTACATTAATGGAGGCATTAAATATGATGGGGACCTCATTTTTGGTCGGATGAAGAGCGAATCCAATCTGAATCTTAGTCGATGTGCCACACACACTGTGTCTAGTCATAGCCTTTATGACCGCTACAGTAACCCGTCCGAACTCTGTTAAAACAAAAATTTGTGATGCATGAAGATGCCCTCGATATTCATGTAAAGATTCTCAACCATTCAAATTGTAAGGCCTAAGGCCAACCGCGTCATTGTCCACTTGTTCAGTAAATGCCAAAATCACCTAATAGATTTACCCCATTAATGAGTCTCGTCGGACAACTCAGCTCTAGGTTGTGTCTATAGGATTAATCATGAGTGGCCTTAGGAGTAATGACAGAGCCTTCCAGTTGGCCTGAGTATAAGGTTGTGTGAACTCAACACAAGATTTATTGTTTGTTGTTTTGTGTTTGAGATTTCAAAATTGTCATAGAGCCTGAAAAATTCTCTCGGTCACGACCCCGAAGCCTAGTATAGTCGGTCTAAGTCTCTTAGCAGTCCATAGAAGTGATTCAGAGAGCTACAGGAATCCATATTTTGATATCCAAAGAAGCAGTTCCAGATGAGTTGTGTGATCCCCAAATTGAGGTCATGGGTGACCTCAAAGGAAAGGTCAAGCAAGTGAAGCTCCTCGACCTCGACCTGACATACAAGGTATTATTACCATAGATGAACATTGTCGTGTTCTGGAATGCGGCTCTAGATGAGATGGGAGGGATGGAGTTCGTACCAAAGACAAATTTTATCAACCTCTTCAACTACAACATTATGAATCTTCGAGACTTGCCAGTTTTCATCACTACTAGTGAGGTTGCATGGTGTACCAAGTTCCTTATCATATGGGTACATGACATGAGATTATGGCTCGAAAGACGGTATCCCATTCATGCAGAGGATATCCATCAAATCACATGCCTATCCATCGAAGGCGAAGATGTATCAAAAGGGTTCAAAATCCCCAGTAAGCATGGGAAGAAAAAGGGAGAACCCAACCTGTATGAAATATTTCATACTCAGAGAGGGGGGTTCATAGACAAGATTGAGCCCATTTTACCAGAGACGGTCATAACAACTTGCTATGTTATTACTAGTAAGGTAATGAGGTCCTATTACAAGGGCGAGTGCATGTTGGATGCCCTGTCAATGGCAGATTTTTGTGCCAATGGAGCAGTATTTAATTGGTGCAACTACATGCTGGAAGAAATCCTAGTATCATGTGAGGAAGATTAGGAGAATGGAAACACCTTCACCTATGTATACATGCTCATTGCGTTCGCCATGCTAAAGTGGATTCCACCTTTAGGAAGACCACTAGCACCAGTTGATAAAGGACGATTAGCAAAGATGTTCAAACATTGGCACTCAAGGTTGGAATCAGAGAACATAACATTTAACAATGCGACGTTCTTGAAGTGGTACAACCGCCTACTAGACGCAATTTAGAGGTTGCACATACCACAAGAGATGATCAACCTGAACACGAGGAATATTTCATTCGGTCTGAATCGCCGCCATACTTTTGTTTGGCCCAGGCATGTCAAAAATAAAGACTTTCACTCTTGGATGTTGTCATTCTACCTAGATGAGGAGGCCTTTGACAAGGAAGTAATGTCATGGCCAGGAGTGAAATGCAACCCGTGAAAGTCAGGGATGCAATACCTTCTACCTTTGGAGCTCCTGAAGAAAAAGGGAAAGGAAGTAGGGGTAGGAATGATCTCAGGCCCAGAGGAGAAAAATCAATATGCTCCAGTGCATACAGAATCAGAGGAGGAATAGGAGCCACAACCTCTGGAATGCAAGAGGAGGAAATTTCCCATGTTCTCGCAACTTCTGGAGTAAGCTATGATGACAGGTAAATATGTCAATGACATCCTTAGCGTTGTTTTCATTGGAGACTCTTTGGTCAAGAAACCCAAGACATGGCTCTCCCCAGTGAAGATCCTGAATCCACAACCAATCTCATCGACCATAACTCATACTCGAGAATCCAATCGAGAGGCATAAAAAATCATTGACATATAGGATGACCTCGAACCAGATACCACTGCATCCACCACCATCATCATCGAACAACCCCCATCACCTGAAAAACCCTCCTCTCCCCCACAACCCTAATCGCCACCACAAGAGATAACAATCCAACCCCAAATCAATGAACCTTATCCCATGCAATTGGACCCCCTTGACCTACCCGAGCATGTACCAAAACTCACTGGTATGACCCCTGAATTCTCAAGATAATCAATTGTTTCATTTTTACCCATTCAGGACAATCCGCCTTCAACGAAGAATCAAATTGTGCCAATACCACAAGCCCCAGTCACTCAACGACCTCTCTCAATAGTCAATGTTGAGAGTTCCATCAAAAGAAGTGGAACCACAGAAATCGTGGTCCAGAAAGAGGAAGAAGTACTAGAGGTTTAGAAGGAACCTGAAACGACGTCAGGAAAAAGTGAAACTTCATTGCAAGAGAAACTGGAGCTAGTACTTCAGAATCCACAATAGTGCACAGAGTTGGTGCAACTCTTCTTGGAGACAACATAGATTCTTCCATTCCTTCCATCAGTGGTAAGGATGAGACTTGCGCAACAGTCACAAGGTCCATCTACAGGGGAGGAAGAGGTGGAGACATCATCGGAACACTCAATGACCAGTGGACTCCCACTATAGGTCCAAGTACCCAGGGAGGCCACTACTTCTTCTGGTGACCTTGATCAATGACCATAAACGCAACTAATAGGGATGATCAGAACCTCAACTGATCAAATGGAGTTGAGGCTCCAGCAGGCTGAACAAGAAGAATAGTTTTGTAAATAGGAAGTGCTCCTTGCACAAGAACATCAGACGCAAGAGGAGTATGCAAAGATCTAGGAACAACAAAAAATGGAAAAGGTACAGGAAAATCTTGCAGAAGTCTCACCAATAATCTGAAGGAAAACACTCCAACTACCTGAATCCAGTGTAGCAGGAGATCCTGTGCAATAGATCGAGCTACTCCATGTATCATGGTTGGATTTTTCCATTCCTAGAGATAACCTTGAAGCACACTTGCGGGAGAGTCAACAGGAATCATAACAACAACCCCGGAAACTTCAAGAGCAAATGGAAATATTTGTGCTTGAAGGAAATAACACAAGAGAAGCCTTGCACAAATGAACTGTAGAATGCACGAATATATTTCGAGAAGTTAGTGATTGGATGGGTATTATTTCACGGTGAAACCAAAATCTGGAGGACTTGTGCATGAAGATCCAGTTGCTCAACGAGGAATTTTCCATCACCATGGATCCACTGGAGCAGTAGGAAAAACTTGACCAGATCCAACAAACAGATAATGAGCTAAATGCCTTATTCGAAGCAAAGTTAGTAGCTAAGAAAGAGCTACAGGAGTTTTGACCTATCTTTCAGACAACCTATCTACAGATGCATCAGGTAGATGATACAACCAACTCAGAGTGGAACTCTTTTGTCACATCCAAGCCTAATGAATGCATTACAGACGTGACTCAACAGTTTGTGGCTGAAGCTTCACTCCTTTCTAGGAAGTGGTAGGACAAAGTCATCAATTTCCAAGGAGTAAGGAGGAGAGCCCTGGAATTGGTCCCAGAGTTGGGCCCTTCATTTGAAGAAGTGGAGAAGGAAATAACTCAAGAAAAAACTAGGAGCAAAGGAGAGATATAAGATAAAGGAAAGCAACAGGCAAGTCCAGAGACCACGGAAGAACTAAGGACTTGACTCAAGGACAAATCAAGGATTATGGTCGGAGCCTGTTGGGCCCTTCATTTTGTTGTTAGAAGTTGCGCAAGGAATTATACAGTCCAAATTTTGGTCAAATAGAAGTTGTGCAAGTCACAGAGGAGATGGACAACATAACAAATAAAGAAACCGAAAACAGTTGGAAATATAGTGCAACACCAACATGGAGAAAGAAGTTACAACAGAACAAGAATAATAAATCATTCAAAGTCTCAAACCCGAAGATCCCAATTGGCTTATATATACGTTTTGAATATGATTGTAAAAGGGTTGTTGTTGCTGTTGTTGTTGATCTTCAGATGGTTGTTTAGAGGGAAATGTAATTCAGATAGTTCTATGTTATTGTACACTTTGGGAAAATATTAGATAGAGTTGTAGAGTCTGGGTTTGGGAACTAGAACAAGGCTGTAACATAGTCATGTCCTGTTGTAATTTTGGAAGAGCAAGGGTATGGTTAACCTTGCCTCTTGATAGTAGAGTTTTGTTGTTAATCTTTGGCATGACCGAGCTTTTTTTGTAACTTAGTAGAATCATGCAATTCAGAAGATCCAATTGATGTTAATACAAAGAGAGACTCAAATTTTGAAAGTGTCATGTCTGTTTAGCTTCAGATTATCTTGAATGTTGCTTCGTATTGTATTTATGTCAGATATTCTTAATGGGATATGGATTCTTTATGAATGCAACACAACTCTATTTTCTTTAATCTGAGTTACGAATGTTCGGAAATTTTTGGGTTTAATCTAACTTGTGCAAGACTAATAGAGATCCTGAGATCGTATGGGTTTGTCTAAGTATTCTTCTTACCCTTCTCTATTTTCCTTGTCTTGGTTGTGCTTCGGGTGAGACTTATTCCCTTCAAGGAAGATGAAAATGATGATGCTCTAGACTACTTCGGTACCTTTTGTTGGTAACCTGAGAAGGACTCTAGTCTGATCAAATCCGTGCCAACGATTCATTATATGAAAATTCTACTTGGGGCAGAATTTGATCCCACTGACTATTATGTCTAGTGACCAAACTTCTTAACAGATTCCCTAAGCTTTGATTCACTACCTCAATATGTCCATTCATTTGAGGATGATACGCCGAACTAAAATACAAACTTGTCCCCAACTTCTTCTACAAGGTCCTCCAAAAGTGTCCCACGATTTTAGTATCTTTGTCTGAGACTATACTTCTGGGAAACCCATGCAATCTCAAAATCTCATTGAAAAACAAATTTAGTATGTGGGTAGCATCACTGGTTTTCTAACATGGTATAAAATGTGCCATCTTTGAAAATCTGTCAACTACCACAAATATTTAATCATTTCCCCTCTGGGTTCTTGGAAATCCTAGAACAAAATCCATACTTATAGAATCCCACAACCTGTCTAGAATATGCAATGGTTGATACAATACAATGTTGTACTACTTTCCTTTAGCATATTGACAGATTTTGTATCTATCCATGAACTTCTTCACATCAAACCTCATACCTGGCCAATAGTATGAAGAAATCATTTGCGCATATGTTTTATCATGGTTGGAGTGTCCAACCAATCCTCCGCTATGTTTCTCCTTTAGCAAATTGTCCCTGATTGAGAATTTCAAGACACACAATTGAAGATATTTGAATAATAGTATTTCTTGGATTAGATACTCCATCCATTGATTTATGTCCCTTAGCAAATGGTTCTCACATGCTTCATAATCTTCCTTGAAATTCGGGTCTTCTTGATACATCTCCTTTAGGTGTTCAAATCCCAAAGTCTCCACTTGAAAATCCTACAAGATCAAACATCTCATGCTCAAAGCATCTGTGAATTTGTTAGTCTTCCACTAATATGTTTAATAAAAAAAGTAAAATTATGCATGAATTCTACCCATTTGGCATGTCTATGGTTCAATTTCTCTTGTCTAGTTATAAACTGCAAAGCTTGATTGTCAGTATACAAAATAAACTCCTTCGGGATAAGATAATGCCTCCATTTTTTCAAAGCTTGAGTTACAACATAAAATTCCTTGTCATATGTTGAATACTTCATCTTAATATCATTCATATTCTCACTAAAATAAGAAATGGGCTTATCATCTTGACTTAAAATAGTGTCAATGGCCACTCCGCTTGCATCACATTTAACCTGAAAAGTTTTCTTAAAATCTAGCAAAACTAAAATAGGTTGTTCTATTATCTTTTCTTTCAATATTCTAAATCCCTTCTCAGCTTCTTCTATCCAATTAAAAGATTCATGTTCCTTCTTTATGGTGTCCAATATGGGTGCACAAATACTGTTGAAATTCCTGATGAATTTCCTGTAAAAACTTGCCAACCCATGAAAACTCCTTACCTAAAACACGCTTCTTCAAGAAGGACATTCTCTTATTTCCCTCACCTTCTTTGGATCCATATTCAATTCATTTGAATAGATTACGAACCCCAAATACACAAGTTATGTTTTCATAAAAGAACATTTCTTTAAATTCACCAACAACTTTTCCTGCTATAACCTTCTCAATACCATGTTCAAATGTCTTAACTACTCCTCTTCAGTCTTACTGAAAACTAGAATATCATCTAAATGAAAAAATCACAAACTTACCAATAAAATCTTTGAGTACTTCATTCATCAACCTCATAAACGTACTTTGGGAATTTGTTAAGACAAACGACATAACAATCCACTCATACAATCCTTAATTTGTTTTAAATGTTGTTTTCCATCCATCTCCCTCTCTCATCCTTATCTGATGATAACCACTCTTCAAGTCTATTTTGGAAAAATAACTAGCTCCACTCAAGAAATCCATTAAATCATCCATTCTAGGTAAAGGAAATCTATACCTGATGGTTATCTTGTTGATGGCTCTAGAATATATGCACATTCTCCAACCTCCATCCTTCTTTGGGATCAACACAGTTGGTACGACACATGGGCTCAAGCTCTCTCTGATCAAACCTTTATCCAAAAAATCTTAGACTTGTTCCTTGACCTGCTCTTGAGGGTTTAATCTGTATGTTGCTTTATTAAGAAAAAATGCTCTCATAATAAGATCAATATGGTGACTGATACCCCTGATGGGCAGTAAAGTGTGAGGTAACTCATCCACCACAATATCAACAAACTCATCCAAAAACTCCTAAACTTTTACAGGAAAATCATTCATAGAATTTCTTGTAAGGATGACTCTCGGCTTACCTACAACAACAAACTGCAATTTCTGATCTTTCTTAACTTCTTTTAAGAGTTCCTTCCCACTCATGAGAAGTATACTAGTACTTTCTTCCTCTTTGAATCCTTTATCTGCTATTGGTAATAACATATGATTACGCCCATTTTTCTCAAGGGTATAAGTATTCTTCCTCCCCTCATGTATGACATTCCTATCATATTTCTATAGTCTTCCTAGAAAAACATGACAAACATCCATAGGTATAACATCACATAAAAATTCATCCCTATAACCACATATTTTAAAATCAACTTTACATTGTCGACCTACCATGACTTGATGTCCTTTTTGCAACCATGACACCCTGTATGGATTCAAATGTGTAGTTGTCTCCAACTTCATATTTTACACCATATCCGCAAATACCAAGTTATCAGTGCTCCCACTGTCTATGATCACCTTGCATACCTTATCTCTGGTCTTGCAAGCAATTATGAACAAAGTGTTCCTTTGGATTGGTTCTCGTACCTCTTTCTTTGGATTTACGAGAGATTTACTCATCATGAGTGATATTCCTTCTTCCTTTGCTTCTGCCTTCATCTTTGTCTCCACATTATTCTTCTACGCTTTAGAAATGTGAGCTTCTCCACCTCCTACATTTTTATTTTCAGTAAATTCCCACGACGTGTGCCCTGTTTTTCCATAGGAATAACACTTCACTTCTCCTCCTCTTCCTCTTCCTTTACCTATGGGAAAATAATTTCTTCCTCCATAGTTTCCTCCTCTAGAACTTCCTCCCCTCTATGTCTGACTGTTATATCTTCCAACCTCTCCTCTAGGTTTATCGAACTTTTCTCTAATGGTTCCTCTTCCTCTACTAAGAATCTTTCCTCTATTCCTTTGACTTTGTTTCCTTGCCAACTTTTATTTTTCCTTCAGGGCTACCTGATAAGCATCTTCCACAATTCTCATTTTTATCATGTTAATCTCATCTTGTATTTCATACCTCAATCCATTAATGTACCTAACAACTTTTTCTTCATCATTATCCATGTGTCCTTCTCTTATGTTCAACTTATAAAATTCTTCGGTATACTCTTTCATCGACAAACCTTTCTATCTCAGATTCTATAACTTCCTGAATAGATTTATCTAGTAATCCTTGGGTATGAATTTATTCATCATCTTACGTCCAGTCTATCCCAGTTCTTGATTTTAAACTTACCTTTTCTCCTTTTTTCATCTTGCAACTCGTCCCACCATAACGTTGTGTGTCCCTTCAACCTGGTCACCGCATGCTTCACCTTCTTCTCATCATCAATATCCTCATGGTCAAAGTACTTGTCTAAAGAAATTATCCAGTCAAGAAGTTCCTCCACATTCAAATTACCTTCATACATTGGGACTTCCATCTTTTCTCTAGTTCCCAGCTTCACAACAATTCTCGACAATCTCTCCTCTATTGCTTGTTTTCCTACAACTTCTTCTATTTCTACATATTCATCTTCGGTTTCATTGACATCACCATCTTATGGTGCTCTTCTTTTTGATTTCTTCATGGTGTCTAGCCTTGCACAAAGTTGTCTCATTTCATCTTACATGGTTATATTTACTACAGGTCTCTCCTTATGTCTTCTTGGTGGCATGATTCTAAATTTTCTTTTTCTCATAGAGCTTATTTTCCACTCTGACACCACTTGATGTTATCAAAAAAATATTAATCTTTTCCTTTTCCCATTGTCTTTAGAAAAAATCAAGCTCTGATACCACTTGATGGAAACCCTCACCACTCCCGGGGCTTGCGCAACCTCCTGGTCTAGGATTGTTCAAATAAGGGAGTTGAATTAGCTCTTGGGTCCTTGTTGAACTATCAAAATTATATACCATAGGCCTTTTTCCCTTTTCCCTGCATGAAAATTTGCATTCGCAAGGGTCATATCACGTCAGCGGAGAAATGCACGACCTCGAGCCAAAACTATGGCTAAGCTATTTAACCAATAGGAACTCCAGCACTTAAGAGCTCCGGGATTCAGGATTTATAACAACAACACAATAGAATTTTCCCAAATGTTGAATTCACAAAAAACATAACAATGACTCACACCTTGCACTAAGATCTACAACTCACAAAGATTTCAGGACTCCAAGCTTCAGGAGTTTTACCCGCTCCAACACGTAATACCTCTGAATGCCAAATTGGTGAAGGGGTGGATCTAGCATTCACGTGTCCCTCTCAACAGATGGTCAATATCTACTCCATCCTTTAGGCCTTCAAGAGTTCTCAAACCAAAACACTTTATGCCTCCGTTCTCCCGAACTCATTGTCTTCCAGATAACCGTTTATCTATGGATACGTGTCCCCCGTTTACCAATGGTCGAGATTAACTTCCTCCTCTGGGACTTTGGGAAATTTGTCTCCTCTGCAACACACACCCTAAAAATTTTGAATTCATGAATTCCGAAGGAATTAAAGGTTTAACAACCGCTCTCCTTCTACAAATCTAATGATGGAGAAAAAATATGGCTTCTCCTGAATGGATCTCGTCTGCTCAACCTCCAAACAAATATGAATCCTTCCTCCAAGGACCTTCACTCACTATTCTTCCCGAGCTTCTAGAACTTTAAAGGAATTAGAATCTAGCGCACACTTTATGCTCCTCCTTAGTCTGGAATATAGACTATCTTTTGGCGCACACTTGCGCTACCTCTTCTAATATTTGAGACTTAGAAAAATTTCGTGCGCACTCCTTGCGCTCGCTCTCCTTGAGACTCTTTCAACACTTCTATAAGTGTTGTTTGTGTACACTCATGTCACGTTTCTATTCCTTGATCATTTATACTCAAACGAGTATATGTGCACTCCTTGCACTCACTCTATGAAATTCACACTATCTCTCCTGAGCTATTGAGTCTATGAATGACTCTTCCTTCACACTCCTTGCACCAATATTTTAGAGGAGAAACAATTGAAACTTACAGAACACCAAAGGTCCATTCATTCAACCATGAAATACACACACATGAATATAAACAAAGAAAAATAGATAACATAACATTACCCAAATAACTCAGAGATAAGAAAACTCAGACATTGGAAGCAAATATCCTCTATTATATTCTTTCAACAAAACATTTACAAGAGTTCTAGTAGTTCTCAGCAAAATAACACCAACTCTCTTCAACAACAATCACAATAACCTCAACAACTCTTCTCAATCTCTCTCTTTTCTCAAAAGTAATTACAATAACCTCATCTCCCTTTTTTTTCTCTTTTTCAACAACTTCTTTTGGGCATAGATTACATGTATTTATACATGAGGGGGCTTCTCGAGTCTTCCCTCTAGAATACCTTAGTGCTTTAATATCACAATTAAGGCATCCTACCACTAAGTCTTAGTACAATAAATGAATAATTACAACCCATATATGAGTCGATGCTCAAAATCTGTACAATCCTACAGGTAATTAAAGCAATTAAAATCTCCTCAAGTGTTTATAATGGCTCTAGCCTCAAACTCGTACGGGCCTTTAATTATAATAACTTTAAAAACATTAAGTGACACACTCTCCTTGGAATCCAAACCAGTTTGAATGCAAGAATTGGATACTGAGTCATTTTCCACTCAACCTCATTGAATATTGACGGCGATGCTCCTGCATCACTTTCTTACAAAACTTATTGGTGCAACCCATGGTGATACACTTGGACGTATAAATCCAAAATATAATAAATATTTCAATTACATCTTTAACTCTTGTAATTCAGGTGTCGACATCCGATATGGATTTATTGAAATTGGTTATGTTCCAATTTTTAAATCTATAGTAAATTCCAATTCTCTTTTTGGCGGTACACCCGATAATTCCTAAAAAAAACATTATCAAACTTCGATAGTACCGGAAAGTCTTCCAATATTTGTGTGTCACCTTTTTCGTTAAGAGATAAAATGGCATACAACTTACATCCCTTGCGCATATTTTTCTGTAATTGTAGGGAAAAAATAAATATTAATGATACCCCTTGGTTTCTCCATACAACTACTCTATTCTATCCCAAATCATCAATTAAGCTTAATATTTTCATCTTACATTTAAGTATCACGTCATGCGATTCTAACCAATCCATTCCAATCACAATGTCATAGGATCCCAAGGTTCTGAAAAAAAGGTTCACACTTGCGACGAATTCACCCTTGAATTAATTTTACAATAATTAACCTTTCCTCCAACTTTTTGCTTGGCTCCAGATGCCAATTCTACATATCTAAAATCATTTTGTTCAACTTCCTTCACCTTAATTATTTTGAGTGAAACACTAGAAATGAAACTCTCAGTATCCCCTAGATCTATCAAAATACTAAATTGTTGATCTAATATCATACATGACGTCTCAAGCACTGTAGATGAATGCTCAACCCGCCGATTATTCACTGTTGCATGAATCCTATGGGCCTTGCCCAGGTCTTCCACTATCATCTACCATGCGGATATAGTATCTCTCGCCTTCTCTATAGGACAATCTCTCTGATAGTGGGGTTCTACACAAGTCCAACATCTGTTCTTAGGGCTAGTGCTCCTAGTTCTAGAGGAAGAATCTCCTAGTCTAAGGTTCCAAGGTCCTGATCTACTATGCGAAACAGATCTAAACTAATTTTGTTTCTTAGGACGACGTGGTTTCTATTGCCATGGCGATATATATGGATTCTTGTGATTGAAAGTATGTCTGCATGGTGTAGTAAACATAGGTCCTCTGGGTGTATCACGATGCCCAAAATAATTTCTAACGAGTGTCTTCTGCTGCGACACTCTATGTGGAGTATGTAATGTCTTCTTGGAAGGATTCCTACACTGACCTTCAGTGGTCAATTCCTCCTCTGCGATAAAATATTTCTGTACTGCATCATGCAAATTCTGAGGCATAAAAATCCTCACCTTAGCATGAATGTTGTAGTTGAGACCAAATGCAACATCTCATTCTACTGAGCACACTTTTATTGACATATTCTTTGAGGACACTTGCGTGCAAGTGATCCGGGTATGGTACAATATGATTTCGTTTTAATTATGAGTTATATATGATGATGATGTATTGTGAATTATTGTTATTTTGATGTATATGTATTGGTAGATATTATTGATGAGTTCTCCAGAGTGTGCAGGACACATGACAGGTTATGGATGTTGACGGCATCAATAAACTTCCTTCGACTACGGATTGAGTCAGGGAGTGGGTTGTATTTGTTTAAGTATTTTATTTTATGCATATGTGACAAATGATTGATTACAGTATGATTTATGTATATACATTATTGACACTATTTTTGTCAGTGTATGTAGGCTTGATGATGCTTACTAATCCAACTCACATAAGGAGTAAAGGGGACATGCACAAAAACCAGACATTTGGGGAGAGGTAGGGAAGTGTCCCTATCACATCCTACTAGCACTCCCACCATGGTATGACTATAGGTTAATGATTACCTAGCTCGAGATGTCCATGATGTCATGAGGGTGGACTGAGACAATCACTCACAAATAATTCTAAGGGGTGTGCAATAAGGTGGAGTCCTTATTCCTTAGAAGCCCTTAGTCTCTCACAAGGTTGACCAAATGGAGTGTTGACTCCAAGGGCTGAACAAACTTCCAAAACCAGTGAAAGGTGAGTGGCACCCTTGAATCAAGGAGGTTCATCTTGAAGGGAACATCACATAATTTAAAATTGAGTCAATAAATCTAGGTGGCCTAAAAAAACATTAAATGGTTAGACCTTGTTAGAATAAAATAATTAATTAGTCAGTAAATTAAAAATCCTGACAAAAGTATAAGAATAAGTCTAAGTCTAAAATTTAAATAAATGACTAAGTGAACCATGACATAAGTTAAAACATTTAAGATAAATTCAAACTCTAGAAAAATTAGGAATAAAATATAAAGGGTGGATAAATTGCACATGTGTGCATGAATTTAATAAAAATGATTTTTAAAATAGAAAGAAATAATAACTTGAGAGAATAGGTATATACATAGAATAATATCTTAAGTCAAAATACCACTAAGTATAACTATAAGAAGACTCCTAATCCAACTCTAACTAAGATCTAGTTAGGAGACACTCATTAAATAAGAATTTGGGGAACAAAGGGACAACTAAGAGTGAAAATAGGAACACATTTGGGAATGTGAGGGAAGTTGTTTTTTTTTTAAATAAAATAAAAAGGGTAATTACTTGTGCAACTTGGGGAGAGTTTCACAAGTGTATGGGAGAATAATCTTAATTAAAGTAATTAAAAATTTAATAATTGTTCATGGGGACATGTGTCAATGGGGATTTTTCTATAAAACTAATGGTGTAGAGGGGAAATGGATCTCACTTTTTCATGGCATTGTTATGCTGCCAAAATTTGGTTGGATTGTGTTTTACTTGTGGGAGTTAGGATTTCAAGCTTGAGAAATAGTGGAAGCTCTTCCTTGCGAGACAATCTTGAAGCTATTGTTGCTCTGGTTTCTTGTGTGTGGCCCTTTTGCGGCTTAGGGGATAAGGGGGAAGAAGAGTACCCCTAGCATTGGCTGGAAGGTACCGATGAAGTCACATTGGATTAGCAAGCATGGAAGGATTAACACAAGTCTCTGAATCAAGGATCACTATCAACATTTGTTTCTTCTGGTTACGGTAATTTTTATTGTTATTAAGTGATTGAGGAATCCTCTCATGAAATTGCATATTTCGAATGTAGCTTACAACAATTGCGTTACCAATATGATTAATTGATTGTGCTTGATAGCATTATCTAAACTGTATCTGCAGATTTAAATTGTACTATCTGCTTGTTAGTTCATAAAAAGATCAATATTTCGATGGTGTTGTAAGAATATTCTAAATAAATCCGTACATTAAATTTAGTCACACCATATCCCTCGCCAAATTGAATTATTAGCTAGCTTGGGATCTTAGTTAATATGCAAATATAAATTTAATCTACTTAGTAAGGATAATTGGTCGTAGCCTATGTATAAATGTCGATTTTAATGATTTCTGTCATCTTATACAAATCGATTTCTTAAGAGCTAATAGAGTAATTGGTTATGATGATAACTAACCTATGTCGTTTATTCCTATGCAAAGTTCACTCTAGTAGATCGCACTCGTAAATACTATGATTGTTGCTTAATTTATTAAAAAATTATCCGTGAAATTGTCAGAGATTAATCATTTCACCGCCTTATGATGGCGGATCGGTGATTGTCTTGACCCTTCAAGACGTGAGGGTTCACTATCAAGCGGTGGCCGCCTTAGCCTTTGCAGACCACCAAATACCATTACCGCCCTGATTTAATTTTTCCTAAGGTCGAAGGGGCAAGTTTTGTTCCTATACATACTTGAATCGTATTGTAATCCGTACACAGAGGGTGAGACAAGAGCTTGAAAGAATTTCTTGAATCAAATCGGTTATTCCCTGCTTTGGAGGTTTGCTCTGCGTTTATGGTTTTCTGTTATTGAGTTTGTAAACTCATATTATTTCTTGATAAATTCATTTTTTAGTAAACACAATAATTTTTTGTTGGTTTTACTAATTACGAACCTGGTCATTTATTTATTCCGAGTTTATTTGTTGGAGCGTGTGATTTTAAAATGAGATTAAATACAAACATGATATTTCGGCATTCAGGACTTGCTTGTTACATATGCGCGGAGTTCCTTTGCTTTACCAAACACTGAAACCCGAAATTGTTGGGCCCACACCCTAATCTCATTTCGCAATTCGACATTTCTTATTTCATTTTGTTTGTGCGTCAGGTGTTCGTAAACCCCGAAATCCTGAACCCTGAAACCTCAAAGTGCTGGACCCACAACCTTTTCTCATTTCAGGATTCGGCAAACAGCGTGGTCTTTTGTTTTTGTATTCGGCGTTTGTAATCATCGAAACCCTGATTGACCTCCTTTTTTTTCACATTTGGTATCAGAGCCTGCAGTTTATTTGGAAATTGCTTAATTCATTGTTGATTATTCCTGTTAGTGCCAAAAATTTTATTCTCATATTTTTCTGCGTGAAGGTTTATTTAAATTCTGTCAATTTTTATAAATGGTTGCGTCTGGTAGTAGTTCTTCTCAGATTCAAGTTCCTATACTGAGTGAGAAGTCATATGACTCCTGGTATATTCGGATGAGGATGATTTTACATTCTCAAAACTTGTGGACTTATGTTATTGATGGTTACGCTGAGCCAGCTGATGCTGCAACAGAATTGGCTCTGTCTAATGCTGACCGTGTTTTGCTGAAGGAAAATAGGAAGAAGGATAATAAAGCTCTTGGACTAATCCGACAAAGATTAAATGAATCCATTTTTATGAAGATTGCTAGTGCTGCATCTTCAAAGATGGCTTGGGACATTCTTGAAACCTGTTATCAAGGGGTGTCAAAGGTGAAGACAGTCAAGTTGTAGAACTTGAGAAGGAATTTCGAAAATTTGAAGATGAAGGATAACGAAAGTGTTGATACTTTCATGACTCAAGTAATGAGTGTTGTGAACCAGCTCAGGCAGTATAGAGATGATGTTGAGAATAAAAGAGTTATTGAGAAAGTGCCAAGAGGTTTGCCCAAGAAGTTTGAGCCTGTTGTTGTTCCCATAGAGGAATTTAAAGATTTAAGTTTAATGCAAATTGATGAGTTAATTGGTTCTCTTGTTGCTCATGAATCTAAGATATCTAGATATGAAGAAGGATCACTGGAGCATGCTTTCAAATCCCAACTGCATGTTACCAGAGGCAGAAGCAGAGGAAGGTTTCATACTCATGGAAGAGGAGGTCGATTTTCTATCCCAAGGGACAACAGAGCTGAATCAGAGTCTGAGCAGAAGCCCCAACATAATCCTCCTAATTTAAGAGGGAGCAACAACAAACCCTGGTAGCAAGAAAATTAGAGGTATCACAAAACTAAAGTACAATGTTATTATTGTAAGAAGTTTGGGCATTTTGCTAATAAATGTTGGAAGAAACAGGCAGATGCTGGAAAACACTCTGCACATATCACAAATGAGTTTGAGGATCATCAAAATCCTGTGTTTTTGACCTGTAACGTCACTCAGGAATGTGCAAATGATATTTGGTTTTTGGATAGTGGTTGCAGCAACCACATGACTGGTAATAAGGACTTATTTTCTTCCACTGATACTAGTATCTAGTCTGAAGTCAAACTTGGAAATGACTGTAAGGTTACAGTTAATGGTAAAGGTGTAGTTCCAGTTTACACTAAGAACAACCAGAGAAGAAATATTGATGATGTTTAGTTTGTGCCTAGTTTAAAATGCAATCTTATCAGTGTTGGACAACTGATGGAGAAAAAGTACAGAGTGTTCTTCAAGAACAAGGTATGTACCATCTATGATAAATTTTCCAGCAAACAGTTGATTGCAAGAGTAGAGATGACCAAGAATAGGATGTTTCCACTTATTATGAGAAATGATTTGAGTGATTCTTTGAATGTTTATAAAGTTGGAAGTTTAGATGAATCTTGGTTATGGCATTTGAGATATGGTCATTTACATTTTGGTGGCTTAGATCTGTTACAAAAGAAGCAGATGGTAAAGGGGTTGCCCTGTATTCAGTAACCTACAAGCTCTTGTGAGAGTTGTATACTTGGGAAGCATCACAGAGAGAAATTTCTTTCAAGTGTTTCCTACAGAGAAAAATCTCCATTGGAAATTGTCCGCATTGATTTATGTGGACCTATCCAAACACTTTCTTTAACTGGTTGTGTTTATTTTATGACTTTCATTGATGATTTCAGTAACAAAACTTGGTTGTATTTGTTGAAACAAAAGTTTGAATCCTTTGATGTTTTTAAGAAGTTTAAGTCTATGGTTGAGAATGAGAGTGGTCGAACCATTAAGATCCTCAGGTCTGACAGAGGAGGTGAGTATAAATTGAATGAATTCATTGAATTTTGTTGTCTTCATGGAATTAAAAGGCAGTTTACTACTCGATATACTCCACAACAGAATGGAGTGGCTGAAAGGAAGAATTGGACCATCATGGATATGGCTCGAAGCATGTTGAAAGAGAAGCATCTTTCAAATGAATATTGGGGAGATGTGGTTCTTTGCTCTATTTTTATCTTGAATAGAAGTCTGGCCAACACTGTGAGGGATCCTGTACCTCAGGAAGCTTGGGATGGTAAGTCTTGCAATGTTTCTCATTTCAGAATTTTTGGATGTGTTGCATTTGCACATGTACCTGCAGAAATGAGGAGAAATTTGGATGATAGAAGCGAGAGATGTATCTTTGTTGGATACAGTGAAGAATCTAGGGCATATAAACTCTACAATCCCATCACCCAGAAATATGTAATTAGCAGAGATGTTCAGTTTAAAGAAGATGAAGTCTGGGATGGAAGTATTGACAAATCAATTTCAGAGGGAGCTATGTTACCCCGTGAAGATAATGATGGAGCTGAGCAGAGTGAAGAAAATGGACAGATGGTTCCACATGCACATACGCCTGCAGCAAGAAGTCCAACAAGGCTAGAACCACATTTCATCCCATCTCAATTTAGAATGCCAAGAACTCATGAGCGTGGTGAGCCATATGGACATGGTGGACATCAAACAAATTCACAGGTAAGCAGTGAGTCAGATCCTACTTTAGCTTCATTGAAAAATAGATTTAAAGGACATAAAACTAGAAGTTTAAGAGAATTATATGATCATAATGAAGAGGTAGATCAGATTTCAAATTTTGCATTTATAGCTTATGATCCTGTAAGTTATGATGAAGCTACTAAAGAGGATTTCTGGATAAAAGAAATGGATGAGGAGATTGATTCCATTGAAAGGAATAACACTTGGGATCTTGTCAATTTACCTGAAGGCAAGAAAAGTATTGGTGTTAAGTGGGTTTTTAAGACTAAGTTGAATGCAAAAGGTGATATTGAGAAGTACAAGGCAAGACATGTAGCTCAGGGGTTTAGTCAACAACCCGGTATTGATTACAATGAAACCTTTTCTCCTGTAGCAAGGATTGACACACTAAGGATGGTCTTAGCTATTGTAGCTCAGAATAGATGGATCATGCATCAGATGGACGTCAAGTCTGCATTTTTAAATGGATATTTGGAAGAAAAAGTTTATGTAAGACAACCTCCGGGTTATGAGATTGATAAACATAGGGATACGGTTTACAAGTTAAGGAAAGCTTTATATGGATTGAAGCAGGCATCCAGAGTTTGGTATAGCAGGATTGATGAATACCTAATCAGTGTTGGATTAAGCAGAAGTCCAAGTGAAACAACTCTGTATACAAAGGTAGACTAGAAAGGTAAAATTTTGATTGTCTGTTTGTATGTTGATGACCTGATTTTTACTGGAGATCTATCTGTAGATGATTTTAAAAATGCCATGAAAACAAAGTTTGAGATGACTGATTTAGGTTTGATGAAATTTTTTCTTGGAATTGAAGTAGATCAATCTGATGATGGCATTTTCATTTGTCAAACTAACTATGAAAATGAAGTGCTGAAAAGGTTTTGAATGTTGAATTGCAAGCCAGCTGCAACACCAATGTCAACTGGTGTTAAACTAAGCAAGTATGATGAAGGATCATATGTTGATCCAACCCTGTGTAAGAGGTTGGTTGGAAGCCTTATGTACTTAACAACAACCAGACCTGACATTATGTTTGTTGTGAGTTTGATTCCCAGATTCATGGAGACTCCGAAGAGTACTCATTGGCAAGCATGAAAGAGGATCCTGAGATATGTTGCTGGAACAACTAATTTTGGTATCCGATACACATCAAGCTTAAACTTTGAGCTGATCAGATATACTGATAGTGATTTTGCAGGTTCCATTGATGACAGGAAAAACACATCTGGGTATATTTTTAGTCTTGGATCTGGAGCAGTGGCATGGGCATCAAAGAAACAACCCATCGTAACTCTATCTTCCACTGAGGCAGAGTATGTTGCAACAGCTGCAGCTGCATGTCAAGCTGTATGGATGAAAAGGGTCTTGAATGAATTGTTGCATAACTAGAATGATGCAACCCGGATTGTCTGTGACAATAAATCTACCATTGCATTGTCAAGGAATCACGTTTTTCACAAACAAAGTAATCACATTGATACAAGGTATCATTTCATTCGAGAGCTCGTAACTGGTAAGGAGATTTCTGTTCAGTTCTGCAGATCTGAAGAACAATTTGTAGACATTTTTACGAAGCCTTTGGGAAATGAATTGTTTAAAAAACATAGAAGTAATATTGGGGTCTGCAAGTTGTAATACATTGTTTACAACAATTTTGTTTTACATATTTTAGTTTGTTTTGCCCTGAAATGATTAAGAGGGAGTATGTCAGAGAATAATCATTTCACCGCCTTATGACGACGAATCGGTGGTCGTCTTGATCCTTCAAGACGTGAGGGTTCACTATCAAGCGGTGGTTGCCTTAGCCTTTGCAGGCCACCAAATACCATCACTGCCCTGATTTAATTTTTCCTAAGGTCGAAGGGGCAAGTTTTGTTCCTATAAATACTTGAATCGTATTGTAATCCGTACACAGAGGGTGAGACAAGAGCTTGAAATAATTTCTTGAATCAAATCGGTGATTCCCTGTTTTGGAGGTTTGCTCTGCGTTTATGATTTTCTGTTATTGAGTTTGTAAACTCATATTATTTCTTGATAAATTCATTTTTGAGCAAACGCAGTATTTTTTTTTGGTTTTACTAATTACGAACCCGGTCATTTATTTATTCCGAGTTTATTTGTTGGAGCGTGTGATTTTAAAAGGAGATTAAATACAAAACTGATATTTCGGCATTCGGGACTTGCTTGTTACATATGCGCAGAGTTCCTTTGCTTTACCAAACACCAAAACCTGAAATTGTTGGGCCCACACCCTAATCGCATTTCGCAATTCGGTATTTCTTATTTCATTTTGTTTGTGCGTCGGGTGTTTGTAAACCCCGAAATCCCGAACCCTGAAACCCCGAAGTGTTGGGCCCACAACCTTTTCTCATTTCGGGATTCGAAAAACAACATGGTCTTTTGTTTTTGTATTCGGTGTTTGTAATCGCCGAAACCCCGATTGACCTCTGTTTTTTTTCACAGAAATCATAGAAGAGAATACCTCACTTTTATGTTGAGGTTCGTTGTTCATTTCCCGGTCTATTTATGACTATCTTAACTGTTAGATAAGTTTTTTATTCGACGTTTCAGATCAAACAAATGTGGTCCATCTCCGGATGATGGACCACATTTGTTTGGTTCGAAACGTCGAATAAAAAACTGATAAAATGAATATGAAAAAACCATCGTATCATAACACCAATCGCAAAAGTCTCAGAACTTAAATGTTAGATAAGTATCTATTTGAAAATCCCGGTTGTATGGGTGAATTTAATTTGAGGATTCGATTTTTATTGCTAACGGAAGTAAATTATTGTAAACCGAATAAAGAAATCCTCCATCGATCTCAGAGACCTCTCCTAGTTCATTAAGGATCGCGCCATTTTCAACCTGGTCAATCTACTAAAATTTGGATGATTCTATATATATGAGTGTCCTTATCGACGTCATTACCAATCCTGTGAAATCATTTTGTGTAACATTGATTTTATTATCTTTCGATCCTATAAGGAGCCTTAGTTTTGTGAGAGTTTAAAAGAAATACTTGATTATTACGCGTATCCCAAGACAAAAAGAAAATTTATTTATGGAAGGAAATTATAAAAGAAGGATTGACTTTTCGTTATATATATTGGTTTCTACATGTCATAGTTATTCGACATTTTTAAAGCTATCCTATATCTTTTTAATATGTAAATATTGTTAGTCTTATAATGTGTGTACATAAATAACTCCATTATGTAGACCTAGTAGAACTCGTGTTTAATTGTTATTAATACCTACAATTATATAAGTTAGACTCATTCCTTAGTTCAAGAAATCCTTGAATAGAATTCTTGTGAAATGAGAGGTAGGCTAATGGTAAAATTAATTAGTGTAATGTATACTTCCCAATTGGATGGTAAGTTAGGATTGATTATGGAATTATTATAGATTATCCATGTAAATCTTATGCTACACTTGTTTAAATAATGATTATATAATTGTTAAATTGTATTCTTTAAGGAAGGAAAATTTTGTTTAATGTGGATAATAATCTATATGTGGTAATCTTATAGAGAAGGTATGTTTGTCTAAATAATGAATATTTATTGGTTTACTTGTATTCTTAAGGAAAGAAAACTTGGTTAATGGTGAATAACAATTAATTATGTACTAGTATGATGAATTGACAAATTGTACTAGTATAGTTAGCATTTGAATGATTTGATTGCGACATGATTAAATATCTTACAGTCAAATTTTGTATTGAGTATAGGTTAGATTTGGTTATGGGAGTAGATCTCTCCATGTTCCTCAGAACATTCGCTAGTATTGAGACCTTAAATGGTCAAAATCAATCAGATGAATCCAGGACTTGAGCGTTGATTATGTGCCTTGGAGGTCCTAACCTTGCAGGGTAGGTTGGGAGGATAGAGATTTTTTTTATCTTGAGGTGATATGATTAATCTATTAGTATGATGATATTTTAATTGATTCTTGTTGTGTAATGGTGTGGATAAGAATAGAATGTGTAAATACTCGTGGATTTTATTGTCGTGTAACACTTGCTCTAATTATGTTTCAAAAAACAAATTTACCTCTATTTTACTCACTTACATTGATGTCGTAATGGAGGGGTCATTACACCAAATACAAACTTATTCACCTTTAACTTTTCAGTGTTCAAGTGCAGAGAATATATAAGCAACTCCATAAATCTAGCCTCATACTCTGGTATTGTATGACTATCATGTTGTAGAGCATTGAACTCATTAAACTGACGTTCAATGAATTCATTAAGATGACGCTCAATGAACTCATTAAGATGACGCTCAATGAACTCATCAAATAGGTACCTCTCTCAGAATTGCTCCTCAAACAATTCCCAAGACACGTCTTCAATGACCATATTCAAGTATGGTAAGAGTGTCTTCCCTTTCAGTTGGAAAATCGCCATGTGGAATTTCATGTTGGATGTATAATCACGCAATGAAAAACACATTTCCATATTCACCAACCATGCTTCAGTGGCTAAACTGTCCGTGGAACCCAAGAAATCGGGAAATTTTACCTTCTCGATTCCTCTATGAACACTCCCACTAGCTACAAGAGGGCATTGTGAACCCTCATTGGGTGTAGATATCGTTCCCTCATCAAAATCAAGACAATTTATCAGTGCCTCTGACATCCTTTGAAAATACCTCATCATACCCATAAGGTCGCCCACTACAACGTGCTCCTTCTTGGTAGTATGCTCTTCTCCCTGTGGAGCAGATCCCTTGGGTGTGGGTGTGTTTGAAGGAGGCATACCTCTTCCTCTCACACCCCAACGTCTACTCATTCTTCGTTCTCTAACCATGATACCTACCATAAAAAAAATCAATTTATATTAGTATTACATCCTTAATTTAAATAAATTGCATTGGAAGTCCTATGAATCCTGTGTCACAGAGTAGAACTCTGCTTTGATACCATATATGACAACCTCCCAAAGACTAATCGAAATTGAGTTAGAAATTTTAAGAAATGAAATCAACAATAATCGAAATGTAACTTTCTAGTTAATGCAACTAATTTCAATCCTAAAACATGAAATAAGTAAAAACAACATCATTTACGCAAAAACAATTTCATTTTGTCAAGAACCGATTAATGGTCTAATAATAAATCTAAAGATTCTATCTAGTGAAATAATACGATGTACACGTATGTTCATCTCATCTATTAATGATCTAATAATAAATCTAAATATTCTATCTAGCGAAATAATACGATGTACATGTATGTTCATCTCATCTACCTTTCTAGATTTGGGTAACTTGCACATTTATTTTATTTATGTTGAAAATGCAAGTCACATTTTATATTTCAAAAATGATTAATACAATCAATAAATATAAAAAATTAATATAAAATCATTACCATAAAAATATTAATATAATTCTTTGACATCAAATATATAAATCATTTTCTTTTTTAAGGTAAATAATACCCATCCTTATTATCAATAATTAATATTCCTTTTTAGGGTAAATAATACCCATCCTTATTATCAATAATTAATATATATTAGTCATGTAATAGAATCATGAAATTCCTTTCTTTACTGATATCTTTATGTAATTAATATATCATTGAAACAATCTTCAATTAACCGATAAATCAGAGTAAGCTTTTAAAAGGATAGAAAACAACTTATTTACAATCATAAAATTGTTGATACTGAGAGGGGGGTGAATCAGTATCAAGTAAAATTTAAAAACCTTTTTCAACTTATACTTAAACCATTCAATTATATCCAATGAACAATGAACAATAGTATAAGAGTTACACCAATACACCACAATACACCAT
>ML823659.1:0-17433 GCA_009831015.1 Picea engelmannii
GGCCATCCATTTTTGCCATGTCCGGTATGTTAGTCGACTGGAAGGAACACTTGATAGTGGAATATGCAAAGGATCAGTTCGCTTGTTAACTGTTGGACAGGAAAACGCAAGATGACAACTTCAGGGTCATAAATGACCTCATCTATTACAAAGGCCAGATCTTTTTAGTTCTTGGATCAGCTCTCAAAGCTAAGATCCTGCATGCATGTCATAACTCACCAGTAGCAGGGCATCAGGGCATCAGTAAGACATATAGGCAGGTGAGAGAGAGGTTTGCATGGAAAGGCCTCAAGGAAGATGTGATGAAGCATGTCAAAGAATGCACTACATGCCAAGAAAACAAGGATGAGCACACGCACCCTGCAGGACTGTTGCAGCCCCTACCTATTCCCGAGCACATGTGGGAAAGTATATCCATGGATTTCATCACAGGGTTGCCCAGAGCACAGGGGAAAGATTGCATTTTCATGGTGGTAGACAGGTTTACAAAGTTTGCACACTTTTTTCCCATAGCCACAGACTTCAGTGCAGCACAGGTGGCCGAATTATTTTTCAGAGAGGTGTTCAGACTACATGGCCTACCCAAAACCATCATTAGTGACAGGGACAACAGATTCATGAGTACATTTTTGTAGGAGTTGTTCAAATTAGTGGGTATGACATTGACTCCTAGTACTAGCTATCACCCTCAGAAGGATGGTCAGACTGAGATAGTCAACAAATGGGTGGAAGGTTACCTTAGAAACTACGTAGCAGAACAACAAAAAGCATGGTTCAAGTGTTTACATTTAGGAGAATATTGTTACAACACCACCCAACATATGTCCATCGGCATGTCACCCTTCAGAGCTTTATATAGCTATGATCCTTTATCATTTGTGGAGATTGCATTTGGTGACAGCAGGTCTCCGATGGTACAGGATTGGATGCAACAGAGCCAAGACATTCCCAGGGAATTGAAGGATCATTTACAGAGGGCACAAAACCAGCAAAAGGTCCAAGAAGACAAGCACAGGGTTGATCGTACCTTTGAGGTTGGCGATTTAGTCTATTTGAGGTTGCAACCATACAGGCATTCCTCCATTAAAAGAAGAGGAGTGGAGAAACTACAACCACATTTCTTTGAACCTTACAGAGTCAACAAGAAGATAGGGGTAGTAGCTTATGAGCTAGAGCTTCCAAAGGGTAGAAAAATTCACAATGTTTTCCATGTCTCGCGTCTTAAGAAAGCCCTCGGTCAACATGTCAGGCCTATTGAGGCATTACCTCCCATGGATGAGGAGGGACAACTTGTTTTGATTCCAGAGGAGGTGTTAGAAGTCGGAGAGAAGAGGCTCTGAAACCGAAGCATCAAGGAGTATCTGATCAGGTGGAAGGATTTACCCATTGAGGATGCCACTTGGGAGCCGAAGCACGTGGTTAGATAAGCAGGTTTGGAATTGCTTGAGGACAAGCAATTTCAAGCAGGGGAGACTGTAATGTCCCCCACCTATTAGAGAGGTGATGAGGAGAATCAATGGCCTGGGCACCCCCACTAGGTCATAGTCTCACACTGAGGGGGGGAAAATCAAGAAGTTAAAAGTTATATTTTTAAGTTGACTTAAGAAAGGAAAAGGATAAAGGAGTAAAAGATAACTCAACAGAAGAATAGAAGATTAACCCTGAGAATTAACCTAACTCAATAGAGAATTAGAAGGAAAAGTATAAGTAAGAGGTTGGGGTGCACCTATTACTCATTCTGATTTGGATATTTCTTGATTAGTGCTTTGAGCATTCAGTTTGGGGGTTTGCTGCACAAACCCTTGTGAGCAACTCAGTGGTGAAATATCCACTCACCTTGTTCCACAGCTTGGTCTCGGGGATGAAATATTCCTCCACACCATTCTATTCTCAACATATTTCCTTCTAAATCTTCAGAAGACATCAGGGTCGTACTGTTGAGGAACTTCCAGCAAGGGCATGCCATACCATTGAGGAGGGCTCGACTTAGCTATTCAGGAGGACACAACTATCTTAGAAGATTCCGCAGTTGGAGAGGTTTGCCTTGGACGTTGTGTTTGAAACTTCAGGAGGAGGCTCACACTGCCCTGATCTATTATTTGATCGAGTTTGGGCTCATTTGGAGCATTCTTCCATCAGGACGAAATTATTGAGGGCTTCAGTCTCCACTTGGATGCGTGGCACTCTCTAGTTGGAGGGTTTGACATTCAGATCTACTTGATACTGGTATTCGTTACTTATCCATCCTTTAGAGGCTTCTTTTGTATTGTCAGGAGTATTTTATAGCAGCTCATATCTGTTGTTTGTACGACCATCTGAGGTTTATGCCAGATCGGCCATCTATTGTATTGATCCTACATTGCTTATAATAAAAGGGTCAGATCTTGCTTGTGCTTTTATATCTTGAATGTATGATGATCTTCATGCATTGAATGAATCTTGTATGCACTTAATAACTCAATAAACACCTACACATCGACAAACTAGTGGTAGTTAGTGATTCCAAGCCAGAATTGGGCTTGGGATCATTACACTTTTCCAAGTATTTCTCGAACACTCCATTCATTAGGCTCATGAAAAAATCTAGAGAATTTGATAGCCCAAATGGCACTACCATAAATTCATAATTCCTATATCTTGTTATGAATGTCATCTTGTTGATATGTTCTTCTCTTATCCTCACTTGATGATAACCTAGCCTAAATTCAATCTTGGAAAATATTCTTGCACCTTTTAGCTAGTCAAATAAATCATCAATCCTTGGAAAATAATATTTTTTCTTTATGGTTTCCTTATTTAGTTGTCTAAAATCAATACACAGCCTTAAAGTTCCATATTTCTTCTTCACAAAAAGAACTAGGGAACCCCAAGGTGACACATTTGGGCATATGTAATCCTTTTTAAAAAGTTCTTCAAGCTACATATACAACTCCTTCAATTCTGGTGTGCCCATTCTATAAGGTGTCTTGGAAACTATGGAAGATCCTGGCACCAAATCAATAGAGAAATCAATGTCTCTCTTTGGTAGAAATCATGGGATTTCCTCAAAAACAGATTTAAAATATTTCAAGACTAGGTCATCTTCAATACATGACATTTTATCTTTGGCTTCCTCTTCCATATGGGATGGAAAAATATAACATCCCTTCCTGAAAATGTTCTTTTAGATACATGGATGCAATTTCTCTAACAACTACATCCCTTGGAATGCCTTGAACTTTTCCTTGCTACCCCTCTTTATCAAGACAATTGATTTTCTTGTGGTAAAAATATAGAACAAAATGGTGATTTTCCTACCAATCCATGCCAATTAGGAAATCATATGAACCCAATGGTATGATGTTTACATAAACCATTGTGTTGAGTCCATTCATGTTTATTGGGAAATATTTAACCAATTCACTAATTTTCCTCTTAGCCCCTATCACGAACTGAACTAAACAATATTTCTCATGCTTATATCTTTGTAAGTGAAATATTTCAACAATGTTATACTTTATGTAACTATGTCTATCTCCATAATCAATTAAAATTTCTATGGGATTATTAATAATCTTACCTTCTACTTCAATCATGGGGGACTGATATTCTACTTTCTTGTTGTCCAAGGATGCATAAATACTTGCCATGTTTCCTCCCATGTCTTCAATTGTTTCATCCTCCTGAATGTTTTGGAAAATCCTAATTCTTTCTCCTTTGTTAGGGAATTCTCTATATAAGTGATTTCCCTCACATCCCCAACATTGTATATGTTGCTTGATTGGCCTTTTCCCCAAATAATATGCCATCCTAGGATCATTTTTGGTTGACTATCCTTGTTTATTTTCTTGGGAGTTGTTCTCAACAAAGGGTTTCTTAAAACCTTTCCTCCTTTGATCCCTTTTTCCTTTCATGTTGTCATTCCAAGATTTTTGGAACACTGTCATCCCTCTGCTTTGCTCGTGAATATGTTTTTCTATCCTTATGGATTCCTCCAAAGTCCTAGGGTTTATATAGATTATTTTTTCACTATAGAAGGAAGTTAACGCATTCAAAAACCTTTGGATTTTGACCTTATTATCCTTTATGAAGCCCACATACTTCAACAATTCAAAGAAACTCTTTTCATATTCATCCATTGTCATTCTTGCCAATTTAAGTTCAAAGGCCTATTTCATCTTCCTCTCATAGTAATTCTCTAAAAAATATTTCTTCTAGAAATATCCTTTGAATTTCCTCCATGATATCCTCTTCTCATCATGATGTTTGGATTGCTTAAGTTGATCCCACCACATGACTTCCTTTCCTTGCAAATGGTAGGTAGCAATTCCTATTTATACCCTTGAGGGATAATCATGCAACTTGAAATTATTCTTCATTTCCAACAACGAGGAATCAACCTCTTCTACCGTCTTGTGCTTACCATTGAAATTTGGTGGCTTGATTTTTGTGATTTCACCTTGCAAAATGTATTCCTGAGGCCTTCTCTTTTTACTCCTTACATGAGACACACTTGGGATTCTCCTCGTGCCTAATTTGACACAAGATCTTCTAGGGGATTTCTCTAACAAATGATCGTTCCTTCTCATGCTCCTTTAATTCTTATCACTCCCATGCTCATCCTTCCTTTTATGGGATATGGTTGCTGCCACATGTCTATCACTATCCACTTGATTTGTGTCAATGTCCTTATTGGATTGTCTATTAAACATGTCCAGAATCTATAATATCTCCTCCTAAGTTTTCATAATATTCTCAATGTCTACCCTATAGATATGCACTTCTCTCTGCATGCTCCTCATAGTTACATTCTCCTGCCCATCTCTCCTTACACTAGACTATATCTCAACATTTCCTATGCTCACATGTAGACCTATGACTTCTTCTTCATGGTTGTAAGACCCTTGGGAATCCTCCATGACCATGGTTCTCATACATGATCCAAACTACCTTCTTGAACCTCTTAATTCTACAAGAAAATGTGCATTCAATATTTTTTTGTTAGAAAAAAATATTTACATAGTTTTGGAAAAAAATGCATAAATTTTTTGCTCCCTAATGCCACCAGTCATGTTCTTTTGAGGTGACTGCAATTTATACTACACATATCAATTTTATGGGTTGATAGATGGATTATCCTCCTTAGTATCTTTCCAATGATTATTTGTTTTCCGGAATTTGAGCTTCGAGATAAAAGTTATGGACTAGAGACGTTTTCCCATTATGGGATTTTGTTCACTATATTTGAATTAAATGATATTTGACTAACATTATAACTTGTTTTCAAGTGTGTATATTGTTCCCCGTAATTCAAATGATATTTGAGTAACATTATAGCTTGTTTTCCAAACTCTATATTGCTACCCATATTTGAGTCAAATATCAATATTTGAGTAACATTATAACAGGTTGTATATTGCTAGCCATATTTGAGTCAAGTGATATTTGGGTAACATTATAACTTGTTTTCATGGAATAATGTGTATTTTTTTATTATTATTATGGGAAATTGATAACTCATTAAAGTAATTTGGGCTAAGCCTTCAATCAAACCTAGTTACTAAGTGCTACTATAACCCTATAATCCAATAGTATGTTAACCAGTTTCGATGTTTTTTAAAGCATTTGATTTTTTTTTTTTTTTTATTCTCTCTAAATATATATAACCTTATAATCCAATAGTATGTTCACCAGTTTCTATGTTTTTTTAAAGCATTTGATTTTTTTATTTTTATTTTCTCTAAATATATATGTGTTTTTGCATTGAAGTAGTGAGGTGCTCTCCAAGAGAGTGTGGGGCAAATATTGTCAAGTGGTAACAAAATAAATATATTAAATAAAAAGTAAATAACTATATGTAAGTGACAACATCTAAAAAATTAAACCAAGACATATCCATGTTAAACCCTAAAGGATCAAATTTATTAAGATGTAAATTTTCTTATCATTTAATATGAAAAAATTAATATATATCATAAAATGAAATGATTAAAATAATTGATAGATTCAAATTATATATATATATATATATATATATATAATTATATTTTAAAATATATAAGCAATCCTTTATAATAAATATATTTAAATATATAGATATTATTTTAATATTAATACGTTTAATAATAATTTATACATAAAACACAAACAATTGTATGATATCTTTTTAATATTTAAGTTTAAATTTGTTTTATTACTATTTTCATTTTCATTATTTATTTTTATTTATTTCATTATTTTTTTTTGCTATTTACTTTCCTTGACATCTATAATAATGGTTTCACATTTTATTTGAAAATTTATGAATTTACATGTTTGCATGAAAATAAATTAATAAAAATAATAATATATTTTTAAAGTCATATTTTAGACACTACCTTGTTGTATGTATGAAATATAGATATCTTAACTTTTTTTTGAATTTGAACAAATAACTTTTTAAAAAAAACATATATTTTTAATTATTAAACTTTTTTGAAAAAATTAATATAAAAACATCTACTTTCAAATACTTAATATTTATTTAAAAATATAAATAAAAAACATTTAAAAAAAATTAATTAAATTCAAGTCTTATATCATGGCAATGCCATGGTTGAGTAAAAAAAAAAATCTATCTAATCTTGATAAGCGTGTCTTTAATCCTTTTGGTATAGACTTTATAGATGAAGGCTTAGTTAAAATTAATCATGATGTTTGAGATATTGCATTTCTCTAACATAAAATGAAAATTGATTGTAAGGCTTAATCTTTATTATAATATTTTATTATTTTAAATTTGGTTTTATAAAATGGAAATTTATTATGAAGCTTTATCTTCCATGTAATTTTTATCATCTTGATTTTATTTTGTTTATGATTGGTATGTGTATTTTTATTTCCATTGAAGTGTTTTTTATATTATTTGTTTTTATAGGTATTTAAAATGGTTATGAGAGACTTGTATTATGATAATGATAATAAATTATTTAATAAAATTAAAAAAATGTAAATTTATTAATTAAAAAAATTGTTTTAAAAATAATTTTATATTATTTATTATTTAATTTAATAATATTATATATATATATATATATATTAAAAATAAAGATTTGAATTTTTTAATTGGGTGAAAGATTCCCCTGTCCTCCTTTAAAATGCAATCACACCTACCTCTTTTAACATTTAAAAAGAAAAAACTTTTGCTTAGACACTATTTAGTGTTGGTTGTAACAAGAGTGTATTTCCTCTATCAAGGATATACATTCTACAATAATACTATCGAGTGCTAGTCCATCCTCTTCATTTTATTTCCTAATTTATGTTCTATTAAAATATAATTTCTAATTTATTTAAATCTTTAATAATTACAAAAAGCATTTTAATTATTGTTAAATTCTTGCAAAATTTTTACAAAAGCCATAAATTTAAATTTAAATTTTTTATTTTATTATTTTTTATTATTTGTATATCATTCAATAGTGAGATAGCATTTGATCATTGTTGTGGTAAGACTTCACCGCATGTATGTCATACATATATGATGTACAATGTACATTTTATGTGCATGGGTCCTCATTATTATAGGATGGTAATTAATTTTTGTTATTTTGTGGTAATTAAAACTAGAAGATTTCCTTTTTTTAGGTGATTTTGATTTTGAATTCACTTAGGTTAGGACTCTATTTATTTTATTTTAATGTGAATATAAGGATTGGTTAGGAGTAGTTGGTATAGTAACATATATTTTTTTAAACACGTATTTTATGTTATTTGCATGTTTTGTTATTCTTTTCTATTGTTTGGTTTTTGGTTGTTTAGGGGGAGGATGGTTTTTTTTTTTGGGAGGGGAGAGTTTGTTATTGAATCCATGTGTATACATGTTTGTTATGTGTATATAGATACACTATAAATACACATGACATACACATATGTATTATAATGCATCATTTACAAACTTAGAATCAATTCACTACATCATCATTATTATAATAGGTCTTTTTTCCAAAACAAAATCCATTCTTTTATGTTTAAATTGGAAAAAATGGTGAATTAGGGAGTTTCACATCTCTTGGACATTTTTTTTTTTTATGTTTCCTCCTATGTCTATTTTGGTAATCACGTTCTTACTTTGGCATGATAATTATGTGCAAGTTGTGTCTTGATAGCATCCCTCTAGTGTCTTATTAGTGTCCTTCTAGTGTGTTAGTAACATCCCTCTAGTGTCTTATTAGTGTCCTTATAGTGTGTTAGTAACATTCTATAATATCAACTTGACCCCTTATAACATCCAAATAGAATTGCATTAGTGTAAATAATGTCTCATTACCATCCCATTACCATCTCTTCAACATACAAATAGTTTCCTAGGTAAGATAGGTTAAGAGGTTCATGTGGGATACATTTGTTCAATAGGTTAGAGGGTTAAGATAGGTTATGTGCACTAACATGTAGTGGATTAGTAGGTTAGGTAGGTTGGTCGAATATGTTAGGTTGTCTACAACATTTATATGGGTTAGGGGGGTAGTTTAGGGATGCAGGTTAAGTATGTAATTATTTTAAAATAGGTCAATGGGCTAGTTTAGGTGTGCATGTAGGGTATGTTATAAATGTTAGATCAAGATTGTTAGTTTAGGTGGATTAACTTTTTGTATCTTACATAGTAGGTTATTGGGGTAGGTAGGTTATTTCTCATAGGTGGGTTAAGTATATTTGGTGGCTTAGGTCACTATTGTTCCTCAAGTTTTTCTTGGCTAGGGAATAAGGYCAAGGCACCCTATGAAGGATTTGATAACCTCCTTTATTTRGGCCCCAAGTTGCCTTYTGGGAAAGAGGGTGTAACGCTTGAATATATTCAAYTATTGGCTATGTAGTGTCACTTCTAAAAAAACATCTCATGTGAATTTCAATGCCAAATTTCAATGATTGTGGAGTAAAACTTTGTTGGAAGAACAATGCAAAATGGACACAACAAYCCTATATAAATATTTATACMTTGGCCATTCCATTGGGCACCATTATCCCATATTACATAAATATAATGTTGATTAGATGGTAGATGCAACAAAAWTTCAAATCTCACATATGTCTTAAGTACTGATGAGATTGGAATGGAAGTCCTTGGCACTCAAAGAATAAATTGAAATATTAGGAATGCTAATGAGGGYWGTMGTCCTTAACATTTAATGATAATATAGAAAACATAGTGGAAATATTCAAATGAATCAATCAATAGTATGCAATAAGACATATTGGAAAATATTCACATGAATCCCATACTTCAAAAGTAACTATAAAGTTTGGATATCCTTGAATTCAGAACAAGACAATGTTTAATACTACACAAAAGTTAGAAATAAATATTTCACCCATTTCCAAAACATTTGAAAGTAAAAACCCAACTCATAATATTTAAAATACATCAATTCGGGATACAGAAGGATAAGAAGTATTTTAATTGAGTCATTGCTTGGAATTATTCAAAGATAATCATAGAAACAATATTGAAAATAAATCTTATCTAGTTGATGCAATGTGGTTTAGGAATTTATAGAATTAAAAGGAACATGAGCTGCTATGTGCGCTAGGGTTAGGGTTGCTTCGACTTTGGTGCACTTGGTTGCCTCTGTAGGGGCTCAATGATTCCTTACGAAGGAGGGCCACGAGGCACCTTCTATAGTGAAGCGATGACACATGGAAATAGCAGAGGGGGTTCTAGGTGCCCAACATTTGAACCTCCACTAGATCTACGTTCACAGCTCCTCTTTGAGGGCACATTCAAGGACAAATGAATGGATATAAATTCAAGGAAAACACCAACACCAACAAATGAAACATATCCATGGATACCTGGGAAATGTATTCCCTAGGCACCGCAAGCCCCGAAGTACATCATAAGCACACCCAAGATCGAAGAAAAGAGAAATACATGAGAGACTATGCCCTAGTGGGGAAATTTCTAGGGCTTTGGCCCTCTGAATGCTGGCTGGTAAAATGGATACAACAATGGTGGAAGCCCAAAGGACATTATGATGTCTAGCTGGGATCCAAAGGATTCTTCACTGTAATCCTACACAATTTGGAGGACATAATTCACATTTTTTATGGAGGGTCTTATTTCTTCAACTCGGTGGGACTCTTCTTGAGATTTTGGATGAAGAAATTTATCGTTGAAACAAAGGACTTTGCGCATGCCCCAGTGCGGATAAGAATCTATTCCTTGTTGCATGAGTTATTCTTGGAAGAGGTATTGGCTGACATCGACAATACCATTGGAGTTTATGTTAAGTCCTCGGAGGCAATGAAGCAACAAAGATATACCTCCTACACGTGCATTTTTGTTTATCTGAATATTTCAAAGATGCTACCAGGATCCATTGCTTTGGAATATCATGACGAGGACTGGATGAAAACCATTGACTATGAGCACATCCCGTTTAGATGAAGAAAATTTCATGAGCATGGGCACCTCTTTAGGGACTGCCACCTCAATACAATAAACAAAGATGAAAAACCAGAAGCAAGCAAAAACAAAGATGGCTTTATCCAAGTACTAGGAAGGCACATATAAGGAGGAAGAAGACCAACAATCCTGGCCAACAAGGAGCTGAACTCCAACAACTAATTTGATTTTTGGCAACAACTTCCAGAGAGCATGGATGCCCCACAGGTCCCTCCTACAGAGAAAATGTATCAAAACCCATATAAATGGAAAGAATTGGACACCCCAGGTGTTGTGGGTGGGAAATCCCTCCTACAGACTAGCACTAAGGGTTTTATCATGCATGCAGAAATGACCTAAAGATTCTTATTTTTTACCATCATCCCATGCCTAGACCCCCATCACTCATATGTAAATACAAGGCTCAAGAGATTAAATTGACGTACCTTATTCTTCGTGTTTGATGTCGATCCCTTTTTGCACTTGGTCATTCTTTGAATGAAAATCTCCTCCCAATGATGACCTGCATTCACTAAAGACAAACAAAGAACTCCTCATGCATTTGATCTATGAACTAACGGGTTAGAGATTTAATCAATCATACAATCAATATTCCAATAATGGAAATCTCATATGGCGGGATGGGAAAATAAATTCTTTTATTAACTTCACAATGATACCTTACAATGATAAAGTCAGCTACTACTCCTTGATCTTGGTCCTAGGCTCTTCTTCCACTATCTTCCAACTGCTTTTCTCTATAATTCTCTTTACACAAGGATGGCTAAAGGTTGGGACAAACAGAATGCTCAATCGGGTATAGTTTCTTTACTATGATTCTCCTCCTTTCAAATGGGACCCCTAACCCTTCTTTTATAGGCTAGAAGAAGCTAGGTATTTGGTCAAGTGACTGGCCATGCATGGCTGGAAGGTTTAGTTAACTTACCCAAAGCTGTGTGTTCCATCAAAAAATTTCCTTTTTTCATGCTTTTGTAGGTACACGCGGGTTGTCTTGGGTCAGCTAGCATGTACACACATGCAGTAATGGATCAGGGCATGTGGGCCTTTATAAATGGAGTTTTTAAGAAGATTTGTTCAATAGAGGCTTGGAAAAGAAGGAATATGAGATGGCTTGATGCCAGGTAAGCATGTTTGGTGCAAATTAGGGTTATAACAGATGCCCCCTAATGTGTGATGTCATAAGAGTATTTGATGGCCGAAATACATTATCAATCTTTATCAATGTAACAAACCAGTGAGCCCAGGGACCAGAATTCGGGAGGTGCCATTTGCAAAATAACAATTGTCTCACCGAGGTAGGCATACCCATGCTCGAGATGAAATAAAATCATGGCTACCAATCAAATACATTGTAGATCGATATCATATAACTATATAAAGTGTAGCTGCAAGCAATACACAACAGATCTACATCTCAAAATCAAAATATATACATGTATAATATCCATCTTCTAGAAGCTGATAAGGCCTGATGGATGGAGATGAGGTCTTCAGAGCTCAAGCAACAACTTCAAAATCTTCAAAACTGGGGTAGGAGTGTAATATGAGTGTATGAATTCACTACCCAGAGGTCTTCAATGGCTCGTCGAACATGGACTAGAGAATCTTGATGATCAGGCTGAAGGCTTCATTGATTTCGAACAAAGACTTGATTGGACTTTGAGGATGGTCGGGCATGAGGGAAAGAGACAAACTGCATAGGGGCCGACTCAACCTTGATAAAAACTTCCTTTGGACAATAGCATGACAAATGATGAGACTCAGGCAACATGGCATTGACATAAGTTCACGAGGTAGGAGGCAATGCAGACTCTCCATATGTTTGGAAGAATAACCAAATGGAGGAGGACACAACTCTATGTAGCAAGAACAACTTCCTAAGGTCATATTAAATCCCAGATCTTGAAGAAAAAATGGAAGGATGTGCTTTGTCCAAGGGAGACTCATTGTGCTTCCAATAAAAAGAAAATACTTTTCCCTTCCTCTTTTTGGGGTATATTTGATTTTTTTGTCTTTTTCAATAATTTTGGAAAAAGCATAAAAGAATTATGTTATAAAGGAGGAATCGAGTGTTGAAAACATACTAGTTCCAAGCGCACGAAACACAAGGATGGTCAGGGAAAAGTGACATATGCAAGAAAAGGACACTCGGGAAAAATCCTCCAGGGGCCAAATGTGTCAAGACGCAGAGGCAAAGTGCTACAGGGATTGCGTATAAGGCATGCTTCAGATGGTTCAATTGAGAGCAACATGGACCCGGCATTAGGCCAAAGACACGGGTATGAAAATGTGATTAATAAGACACACAATGGTAATGTCCTTTGATGTAAGTTTAACGAGCCCAGAGAAGGTAAGCTCGACGGTTTTTCATTTTTGGAGAGTCTAAAAAAATGTAGAAGGAGACTCCACTGGGGTACCTTTTTCGAAGGTAGTCTAGTAAGTTCGAAAAAAAGGGGTAAATTAGCACCAAAAAGACATCTATTTAAAACCATTTTAACAAGTGAGATAAAGACAAGATCACTCAACCATTTTTTCATTTTTAAGGAGTCTGAAAAAAGCTTAACTATGGACTCCGTCAGGAATGTTCTTCTGGACCATTTTAACGAGTGTGAAAGAATAAGGTCACTCGACGATCTTTTCAATTTTAGGGAATCTGAAAAGAGCTTAACTATGGACTCCATGGGGGTTCCTTTTTCGTACATTTAGTCCCTCAGGCTCGAAAAAGGGTTAAAATGATACCCGGGGGTACTCTTCTAGAGAACTGAAGTTCCTTAGAGTATACCTTTGTTCATACAGTTGACCGTCCAGACCAAAAAAGGGGTAAACTACAGTCGAATAGATGTGACTTCAAATTTCAGTTTAATGAGCATGAAAGGCCACAAGATCGCTTGACAATATTTTCACATTTAGAGGGTCTGAAAAGAGATTAAAAGAAGACCCGTTGGGGGTTACGACACTCAGACCAAGAGTCTCTTCGATAGTCAACTTGGGAAGTCTCCGAAAAGGGAAGAAAACACAAACCACAGTGTAAGTCCTCCTGCGGTATAGAAACTGTAGTCATCGCTTCAAGGATAGCCTCATCTGAAGGCAATTCAAAATCTGAGAAATCACATAAACGAGGGTCGATAGTCCCAAAGGGTGAAGTAAACTGACCATACTCCATATGATGATGGAAGTTCTGTCTAGGACTGGAAGAGTCTATCAACGAAGAATCATGAGCACGAGGGCTTGAGGATCTACAAACAATGAGATTAGACTCAGAAGGATACTCAAGCCCACTTGGACCAAGAGAGGGAAGCAAGGCCTCCCATGCCCCCATTGGATAAACCAAAGGATCAATTGTTGAGACCAAGTATCGAGAGGAAACATGATTGCACCAGTTCCCATTCAGAAGCAATTGAACACTGAGGATAAGATGCCACATAATTAACCCATGGTGGGGTAGAGTCTACACGAACGCTAGGAACATATAAAGGGGTAGTCTGAAATAATGCTAAATTAGGATGGTGATTATTAGATGCCAGTTGGTCGATAGTGACAATGCTTCCATTGTGAGGGAAATGCATTACTCGAAAGAGCGTAAACACTACAACATTCATAGCATATACATAATCACGCCCGAGAAGCATATTGAAATCTAACGGGCCTTGCACCACTATAACATCAACAAGGACAATTTTCCCACTTAATGAGATAGGCAACTGAGGAAGAATCCCCAAATATTCACTAAGACATTTGTCAAAAGCCAACAACTCATGCGAAGAAGACACAAGCTTGGGAGATCCCAAGACTTTCCAAACCGAGGAGGATAAAATACTTGTAGAGGCTCCCTCATCCACAATACATCGATAAATGTTTGTTGAATTAACCTCAACCCTTATTTGAAACGGTGGGGCAGAAGGAAGATGAGGCTCGACAAGGTCATTCCAATCAAAGGAAACCATCCTAGGGCTTGGAGGGGGTGTGCTCAGAATGAGCAGAATGCCCCCTTGTTATGAAAGTATTGAACCAGAAATACTAAAAACATAGTTGGTAGACAGGTCACTCCCCAAAAGAAGAGTGGGATCATCCGATGACTGCATTGGCATAATCAGTTTCACAACCAATGGCTGAATAAGCTGAGAGACTACATGGTCTAAAGGAACCTCACCCCACAAAAGAGGAGTAGGATCAACCAATGAATGCATCGGCATGACCACTTTCACAACCAATGGATGAATTGGCTGCGAGACTACATGGTCTAAAGGCACCTCACCCTGCAAAAGAGGAGTGGGATCAGCCGATGACTACATCAACGTGACCACTTTCTCAACCAATTGTTGAATAGACTACGAGGAAACCTCAAAAGACTCAAAATCAAAAGAGCTTGCAGACAGGGACCACAATCTTTGTACCTCTGGAATGCCAGGGCACAAATGATTAAGGTGATCTCCCTTGCAAAGCTTACAAGGGAACTCAGGCTTACATCCTATCCATATAGGTTTCTCAACAGAATTAATGCCCCCATCATGAATAGCAGCGGTTGGTTGCACATCTCCAACATGACTTGCAAAGGTTAGTGATGGGTCGATAACATGACTTGCAGAGGCTACAGACCTATTACTAGTATGACTAGCAGTGACTGGAATATTCCCCCCAGCATAACTTGCAAGGGGTGAGTGTGTGCCCCCAGCATAACTTACAGAGGTTGGGTGCTAGTATTCAATGTGACTTCCATAGGTTTTCGACCTATCTCCAACATGACTCATAGAGGTTGGTGATGTCTTCTTCATATTCTTCCTCTTTCTATTTCATTTAGACTTCCAGTTACTAGTAACTGTACTTTCACCAGAGGCAGGAGAAGGAGGAGGAGAAGACTTTGCTGATGAAGAAAAATCAACAGGGTGCCCATGACTTAAGGTGCTTAACTGAGAAGTGTCAAGAGCATTCAGGACATTTGGAATGGTACCCAACGAAATCGGTAGTCCCACATTCAACCCAGGAATGTACAAAGTGGCCATCAAATTGACACTAACTTTTCCGAAGAAAGGAAAAGCACAAGAATCCCCTTGCGAAGGGGTTCCTTGGTTGGTATCATCGAGAAATTTAGCCATGAATATCCTATGCACAGGTTCTCCCCTTGCGAGATCGTTCAAGTCCGTAAAAGTCTCATGCACTGACTCTAGCAAACTAGTGGTATCAAATCAATGCCTATAAAGAGGCAGCTCCATGTTTCTAAGAGGAAGACCAAAAATTCCTCACGACTATCAGAGTGGGAAGTTTACCACCCTAAGTAAGAGACCCAAATCCATGACTGACTAACTCACTATGGAAAACTAGGCAGCACAGAGCACACACCAAAAGTTCATAAAGGCAAATCAAGCAAACAACTAACTAGTTGGAAGAACAGTTACAACAACCAACACTAGAGCAACTTACCGATGCAAGTGCAACTCGAACATGGAAGCACCCTATAGGTATATTCTACAAAGCGTGGCCCGATATCTGCCCTAGGTATCACGGTATACCCCCACAGTCACCTGTGTATGTCTCTAAAAGAGATAGGAAACTAGGTTGCCAGCGTGCGAACAGTCACTAGGCAGGTACAGTTGAAAGTCGGGTAGACCACAATGAGTAGGGTATCGAGCCTGAAACCTGTCAAGGGTATCGAAGGAAAGTGTTTTGGAATATAACTAAGGACCTCGAATGGATTTGAGACCCACAAATCTCCATGGAAAATGAAATCAATGGAATCCCAAGACAAGCCCTCTATATGTGTTCTCCACTACGATTGGTTCGGCTTTGGAGGGGTTATCTCCACTACCTTTCCGCACACGAGCTCTGTTAGAAAAATAATACCACGGAGAAATAAAATAAAACAAATGCGGAAAACAAAACACAGAAGATACACAATACAAGAGAGACATAGATTTACGTGGTTCACCTAGTGTGGGCTACGTCCACCAGAGAAATTGCCAGGTCCTTCCTTTATTATTATCCAGCAAATGAAGGGATACAACCTACAAAAAAACCTGTTGTAACTTCCTCTTCTTCCTCTCATAGTCTCCTCTCTCAGAATACAATATTCACCATAACCATAGCTGTAATACATTTCCCTCATAAAAGAGGGCTGCCTTCTAGGGAAAAAAACCCTAACATAATCTCTACCATTAGATCTGCGACCTTATAATGAATGGTCTAGATTTACAATGAAATTACAATATACATTTATAAGGCAATTTTTCCTTCGAGGGCTTCACCCCCGAGCCCTTGCTGGGGGCCCACTTTCCCCCAGACCCCCCAGCTGGGGGGATAGCCCCCCTGGACCCCGCAGAGGGGGTACCCCCCCTCTGTGCTCCCCCACGTGGAAGAGTGTACATACTTCTGGGGTGTAAATACTTCATGGGGTATAAACACGACTGAAATTAAAAGACCTCTGAATTAGGAAGATAATCAAGCTCCACAACCAATAATCTTCCACTTGGAGACTGATCTCAACATCTCCATCGCTACTGTATATGTTGGACTCTGAACCTTCTTGGACCTGGCAAATTTCTCATCTTCATCTTCATTCTTGAAGACCAACTAAAATTGAGCAGGAACTCAGTTTCTCCTTGGTTACTCCCTTTGTTAACATGTCTGCAGGATTCTGGCTAGTGTGTATCTTTTCCAACTTCAAAAGTCCATCTTCCAAGGTGGATCGTATGAAGTGGTACCTCAATTATATATGCCTAGTATTCGAATGGAAGGCTGAGTTCTTTGCAAGGTGAATGGCACTCTGACTGTCACAGTACAACCTACTGTTCTCTTGCTTCTTTCCCAATTCCTCCATAAACCTTTGTAACCAAATCATGTCTTTACTAGCCTCTATATCAACAACATACTCTACCTCTGTTTTTGAAAGTGCAACAACCTTTTGCAATTTCGAAATCCAACTTACTGTTGTTCCACCTATAGTAAAAACATACCCTGTGGTGCTCCTCCTGCTGTCTTTATCACCTGCCATATTTGAATCAACATATCCCTATAGAAAA
>ML823659.1:20124-34221 GCA_009831015.1 Picea engelmannii
ATATATATATATATATATATATATATATATATATATTTTTTTTTTTTTTTAATTTTTAATTTTTAATTTTTTTTTGAAATGCTTTTAAGATGAAAAGAAAACACAACACTATTCTAATTTCTTTTCTTTTTCAAATAACAATGCAAAGAAAATGCCAGGAAAGAAAGAGATCTAAGAAACTATTTTTTTATTTTTTATTTTCTTCCAATCAAAACAGAAATAACAAAAGATTCTAAAAGAAACTGATGAATGCATGATTCATGCCCCCCCGACCATGAAGGGGAATTGTTTTTCAAAATGCAACTCATTTTTCTTAAAATTTCAAGCTAAAAATAAGTTAAAAAAGCTAAAAAACAAAAGAAATCTTTTAATGAAAAAGAAAGCTATTGCTATGATCAAACCCAAGTTACTGACCGCTATTATAGAGGCCCAAAAACCTAAGAGGTATAACTCTTGACAAAGGAAAGGATGAATTCCTTACTCTAAACAAAAATTTTCTCTACAGGCACACTGCTGATAGTTCAACAACAAGCATGTGCATGTGAGTTGTGTAAAGTCAGGGCACATGTTCACGTGTGCTAGCCTTATACAAGTTGCGTGTACCTCTGCAACCCTTCAAAAAATGAAACGACAATAAATCAAGCACTAGCAAAGACTTCTGGTATTGAGAACCAGAATCTCTTGAAGACTCAGAAACTTACTTTAACAGAAAATGAAAACAATTGAAGGAAAATTTCATAGAACAAAACCAATCTGAGCTGAAACTTAAGCTACAAAACTACAAAAAACAAAGACTAGAATGAGTTCTAGAAAACCCCTGAGAAGGATTACTTCTAACAGGGGAGAGAATGATTGCCTCCCTAAAAGAAATTTTCTGAAATCATACACGTGACTGACACCTCCTCAGTTAGCGTGTACACGCAGGCTGTGTGAGGGTAGGGCATGGGTACACGCATGCAAACCTTATATCGGCCACGTGTACCTCTGTGGGTCTTGAAAAAATATGCAGTCAAGAAAAGAAATAGAGATAACTGGTATGGAAGACTAGAATCTCTGTTTGCTCATGCTTTTGCAGAAACTTTAAAAACAAGTAATGAAACCAATTTTTGAAAAATACCCCCCAAAAAAAATATTCCCAGAAACCCTAGAGATCCCCAGTATGGTCACCAATTTTGTATTGGGTGGGAAATACCTCCTACGGACTAGCACTAAGGGTTTTATCATGCATGCAGAAATGACCTAAAGATTCTTACCTTTTACCATCATCCCATGCCTAGGCCCCCATCACTCATATGTAAATACAAGGATCAAGAGATTAAGTTGATGTACCTTATTCTTTGTGTTTGATGGCGATCCCTTTTCGTGCTTAGTCATTCTTTGACTGCAACTCTCCTCCCAATGCTGACCTGCATTCACTAAAGACAAACAAAGAACTCCACATGCATTTGATCTATGAACTAACGGGTTAGATATTTAGTCAATCATAAAATCAATATTCCAATAATGACAATCTCATATGGGGGGACAGGAAAATAAATTCTTTTATTAACTTCACAATGATACCTTACAATGATAAAGTCGGCTACTGATCCTCAATGCTGGTCCTGGGCTCTTCTTCCACTTTCTTCCAACTTCTTTGCTCTATAGTTCTCTTTGCACAAGGATGGCTAAAGGTTGGGACAAAGGGAATGATCAATCGGGTATAGTTTCTTTACTATGATTCTCATCCTTTCAAATGGGACCCCTAACCCTTCTTTTATAGGCTAGAAGAAGCTAGGTATTTGGTCGAGTGACCGAACATGCATGGCTGAAAGGTTTAGTTAACTTACCCAAAGCTGTGTGTTCCATCAACAACTTTCCTTTTTTCATGCTTTTGTAGGTACATGCTGGCTGTCTTGGGTCAGCTAGCATGTACACATGTCCAGTAATGGATCAGGGCATGTGGGCCTTTATAAATGGATTTTTTTAGAAGAGTTGTTTAGTAGTGGCTTGGAAAAGAAGGAATATGAGATGGCCTAATGCCAGGTAAACATTTTTGGTGTAAATTAGGGTTATAACACTAGGTTAGGCCCAAACGACTTCTCCACCTAGCTCCAACACCACAACCATATAACCCTCATAGATAGAAGATGGTGACGCAGAAATGGATCTAGAAGAACACGATATGGCGGGAGTAGACCTGGAGCAACTAGAACAAGCTTATTAGCACTAGAAACTTTATACCATCCCTCCAAACCAGTTGAGAAAAGTACACAAGATATTCCTCAATTCCACAGTAGGCTCCACCGCTAGATCTAGCTTAGGTTTGGGCATACAAGGAAACACACAGAAAGAGAAACACAAATCTCAGAAAGATGAAAAGAAAAGAGGAGGGAAATCAATCAACAAGCTCATCCAAGAGATCAGACATTTTATGGTCAACTCCAGTCAGATCCATCTCATATCTGACAGCTTTCCCCCTCTCCCCTCCCCATCCTTGTCATGAATGTCATCTCTTGGAATATAAGGGGAATCAACAGTCGTAGTAAGCAGAAGCTACTAGAGGAGATTATCATAGCAGAAAAACTAGACATAATAATGCTTCAAGAAACAAAACGTGCCACTGTAGAAATGGATAAAATTCTCCCTAGTTGTTGGAAGTAAGGGAAAGGTATCTACACTGATGCTACGGGTGTAACAGGGGGAATGCCACTTCTTTGGAACCCAATCTTAGTCATCCTGGACAATTTGTTCACAACCAGATGGTGCATATTTACCACATACCGACTCATTGTCTCCAACAAACCTGAATACCTAAAACATTTCTATGGACCAGCCACACCAAGGTACAAAAATGCCTTCTTAAGGAATCTGGATAGACTGTCCATCCTAACTGTAGGGAACATATGGATTCTTGGAGGGGACTTCAACATGATATGCAATCTAGATGAGAAAAGAGGAGGAACGCGTCAAATCGAAGCGGAGTCTGGGAACTTTCAGGGCCTAATCGACAAACTAGGACTCATTGACATAGACACTCCAAATGGCATATTCACCTGGATGAATCAAAGAACTGGCTCTCATAAGATAACTTGTAGGCTAGGTCGCTTCCTTCTCTCTGATTCTCTCATGATGGAAGGCACAACAGTGGAAGTGCACATTCTTGATGTCCATGGGTCGAATCATTGGCCCATCCAACTTTGGCTTGACATACATGTCACTCCAAGATGTAAACCCTTCAGGATGGATCATTTTTGGCTCAATCACCTAGACTTTCAACAAAATTCCCACACTTGGTGGTTGGAGGCATTAGTTCCACACATATCCAAGATTTATATATTCCAGCATAAACTCAAAAACTTCAAGAAAAATCTCAAGACTTGGAACAAACAAAAATTCGGAAATATCTTTGAAGCCCAAAAGAAACTAACGGATCAAATGGGAATCATACAAAGCCAAATCCATGATCAGGGCATCTCTGAGGATGTCAAAACATAGGAATCATCAATAAGACAAAAGTTGGAGGAAAGAAAAGCCTAAGAAGAGATATTATAGAGGCAAAAGTCCTGCATCTAATGAATAAAAGAGGGCGATCGAAACACCAAGTTCTTCCATAGGTCTACCATTCAAAGAAGACATGAAAACCACATTACATAATTGATCACAAAAAATGGGCAAACTCTCCAGTCTCATGAGGATCTGGAAGCGAAGCTGGTTATCTATTATCAAAATCTCTTGATGGAACCCCAGGGAGAAATATCTCAAGCCATAGCACAAATCATGCAAAACATACCCTGTACAATCACAAAGGAATAAAATGCAGCTCTGCTACGACCCATCACGCTCGAGGAAGTGGATCAGGCGCTCCACAACACCCCTATGGGAAAATCTCTGGGACCGGATGGTTTCACTTCATAACTTTTTCATCATTGTTGGCAATTGATCAAGGAAGAGGTGTGGGAAATCATTGAAGACTCCAGAGTCTCAGGTCAATTCCTTTCAGCCCTTAACGCTACCTTCCTCACCCTAATTCCCAAAGAAGAGCTAGTAAATCACCCCAAACAGTTCTGACCAATCGCTCTCTACAATGTCATCTACAAGATCTTAACTAAGGTGATCGTCGGGAGACTTAAGCCTATCCTCCCCTTCATCATTTCACCAGAACAATCAGGGTACATGCAAGGAAGAAAAATCTTGGATAGTGTCATCCTGGCACATGAAGTGATCCACTCTTTACAGAATACTCGCACTCCAGGTATGATTTTAAAACTTGACCTTTCTAAATATTTTGACAAGTTAAGTTGGGGCTACATGCGCTCGATGATCCTAGCCTTTGGTTTTGACCCCTCTTGGGTAGATTGGATCATGAATCTCACCTCCTCTACTTTCTTTTCAATCCTCATCAACGAAGCCCCTTCTCACCCCTTCTCTCCCACTAGAGGGATCAGACAAGGAGATCCTTTCTCCCTGTTCTTCTTCATTATCATGGCAGAAGGTCTTAGCCATTCCATCCAAGCTTCTATAGAAAATAAGACACTGACAAGACTACCCTTGCATGGAATATATCCTCCAATCTCTCATATTCAATTTGTTGATGATACTGTAATGATGGGTTCCCCTATAGTCCATGAGGCCCAAAAAATCCTCTCCATCATTCAAACCTTTTGTGAGGCATCGGGAATGGAAATTAATAAGGATAAATACCATATCTTCTTATTCAACAAACCATTTTTGATTCAACTACACATTACAGAAATCTTGGGTTTCACTCAAATCTCCCTTCCGTCCAAATATCTAGGTATCCCCATCCTTGACAAAGCCCTCAAAAATAGCTCCTGGGAAAGTCTCCTCACCTCTTTTTCGAAAATACTCTCCTCTTGGACCTATCATGCTCTGAATATTCCCAACTGCCTAACCCTTCTCAAGTACGTGCTACAGTCCTTGCCAATCTACACCTTCTTAGCCCTTGCAGCCCCTAACTTCGTTCTCTATGCTATTAGAACCCTGGAAAGAAAATTTCTTTGGCAGGGGTTCAAAATAGGGAAAAAATTGGTGATGATCGGATGGGAAAATATTTGCATACCTAAGGCTCAAGGGGGTCTAGGAATAAAATAACCCTCAACTATGAAAAAAGTCCTAAGTGCTAAGATCTAGTGTAGATGGTTAAAAATACCTCAAGATATATGGGCCAAGCTTTGGAGAATAAAGTACACACTCAACACAGCGAAATGAAACCTCATCAGATGGAACAGAGACACCCCGGGCTCCTTGATCTGGATGGATGCCAAGAAGAATTGAATCTTAGTGGTCAATCACACCTTCTGGGAAATCCATAATGGTTAAACAACCTTCTTCTCGAATGAATCATGGTAGCAGTTATCTATTCTAGTGCAAGAGGCATGAGATGACACATTCTTCACCTTGTCTACCCAAGAGGTAATGAAAAAAGTAGTATATTACTGGAAGGACAACTCCTCGGATGCCACCTGGTGATGCTGGAAATCCACAGGAGAGGACCTTCACATTGAAGTGCACGTGGACCTACAACCCTGGTACAACTTGACCAACGCCATGAAAATTCCCATTCTTCTAGGAAGGGACATCTTACGATGGGGAAATTCCTCAAGGGGCACTTTCAACATCCAAGAAGCATACGCCGTCAAGGAAAATTTAAATCTCGTCCCCCTGGGAAAATTTGGAACAAAATATGGTCACTAAAGCATTGGCCCAAAATCAATATCTTCCTTTGATTGGTGGTGCATGGTAGCATTCTCACTTGGGACAATATCATAAAACGGGGTTTCACAGGGCCATCCATATGCTTGATGTGCATGAATTAGGCAGAAATGATGAATCATCTCCTAAACATTTTCCCCTTCAGCACCCAAGTTTGGGATCAATGGACGTCTATGATGCACACTTCAGGTCGCAAGAGGGACAACATAAGAACAACCATCGAAGAGTAGAGAGATGTGGCCTTCCAATTGCCCATAATAAACCGCATATGGAAGTTACTCCCCATTTTCATCCTCTACAAAATCTAGAAGGAAAGGAATTGAAGTATCTTTCGGAACATTCATCACGATTGGAAACACTGTTGGACCCGAAGATGCACCAACATAATAGAAACAATCAACCTGCAACATTGGAATGAAACAGACCTAACCTATCCAATTCAAGAACAAAGCATCTTGAAAAGCTGAAATATCACTACAAAACAGATTTCGCCCTCCACTCCTCAAAATCATTCCTTCGGGGATAGGCCCTCTCATTGGTCCTCTCCTCCTGATGATTTTATCAAATTGAATTTTGATGGAGCCTCCAAAGGGAATCCGGGTGTAACAGGCTTCAAAGTGGTCTTTCAAAACTATCAGGAGAACATATTACTCGTCACTTCGGGAAGCTTAGGCCATACCACAAACAATGTTGCAGAACTGTGGGGGCTCACAAGAGGTTTGCAATTGGCTCTAGAAAATAATTTCCATAAACTAATAGTGGAAGTTGATTCACAAGTAATACTCAATATCTTCCAGAAAATCTTGAACAGGGTAGATCTAGAACAAATCTCGCCCTGTTGGTGACTCTCTTATGAACTCAGGACAGTTACGATGCTTATCCGAACCAATCAATCCCTCATCCCCTTTCATGTGAGATGGAAAGAAAATCATATTGCTGATGATCTCACCAATATTGGAATAGACCTGGAGGGACCAAAACTTCTTTGCCAGGCTTCCATCCACTAGATGCATCCCATCCTCTAGAGATGCAAGGAAAAGGCTCTAGCCATTGACAATTACCTAGATGGAGTGATAGTGTCGCCCAGGTGTCAAATGGAAAGGATAGGTGACGACCAACATGGCACCAACCACGTGATATGTGCGTGCCCTCCCCTCTCTCCATCGCCATGCATTTAACATAGATCCTTTGTAATTGAGGAACCATTACTCCTAGTGCACCCTGCTCTAGCCTCCCATCCCCTCATTGGATCAGTTCAATGGATCAGTATTTACTCTGCTCGTGTGTGTCCTCCTCCACCAACACTATTTGCACCATGAACCTCACCAGGAATGTTCTTAACTTTATTCTCTCTTGGTCGAGTCCTCCAGTAGATTGTGCTCTCTCCTGCTACTCCTTGTCTTCCTTAACTTTCTTCTTGTGCTTTCTTTCCCTCACCATGCCTCAGGCATGTCGAGAAAGAGAGGGAAATCCAAACTCAACTCATCTTAGCAACCAAATCGAATGTGCTTGGCACTCTGTCCCCTACCTGTACCCTCTCACAGTTTATCACCCTCCTTGCCAACCTCCTTAGTGTTGTCTGAACATAGCCTCAGTGGTCTTTCTCCCCTCTCCTCTCCCTATGCATGCATGATTGAATGGTTTGATCTCTTGGGAAAATCTTTAGGTTTGAACCCAGGGCCAGTCTCAGACTTGGTCTCCACTTTGCAACCAACTCCATTCATTCCTCCTAATTTTCCTGTGACTTTGAAACATGATCCTTCACCAGTCCATTCACCCCCAGCCCAAGCTCACAGTGAGGATTTCGACGCCAGCCATGGAAATCAACAAGAGCAACCTTAGTCCTACACAAGCTGTCTCTCCTGCATAAATTTTCAAGAAGGCCTTGAAATTATGTAAGGCCTAGTTTTCAAATTATGACAGGATTTGGATGACCTACGTTTTATCTTGGAAATCTTGGAAGGGAACGAGACACAATTCCTACAAATACTTTCAGCATTGTAGGGAGTGTGCCACCCCTTTGATGTGGAACCAAATTCATCAAGGAATGAACAGTCGATCCTGGAACCAACTGTGCATGGGATTTCAGAGGATGAAGCAACACCAGACACGACTCCAACGCCCACCGCCCGAGATGCATGGCCACAATACAAGCCTACAACCTGAACTGCACAGTTGTCTCTTTGCATGGTCAACTAGATGTTTAGATTCTATTTTTCCACTTGTAGCTTTTAGTTATATTTTTTCTAGTTTAGCCTATGTCAGTCTTAGCTGAAATGTTAAATCAGTTTCCCCCATGGGGTGATGTTACTTTTTTGGTTAGACACTATCCTATGACTGGTATCTTAATACTTTGGTTCTCTACCTATTAGGTTGTCTGAATTGGTTTCCCCTCGAGGCAATTAAGTTATTACAGTCTAGGTTAAACTGCTGATGTTGTAATTTTTTATTTTGTAAGGCTTTTTATAGAATCTTACTTACAAAAATAAATAAATATTGAAAATAAATCTTCAACATTCATCTCCATAACTAAATAAATTTATCCATGATCTCATAGAAACTCTAGAGAAAATTTCTTGATAGACTAAAGAAATATACACAAATTGAAAGAGATACAAATTCTTCAAAAACGAGGTTGAATCCTCTGATAGACTCCAATGTATTTAGTCAATACAGTGGCCCTTAGGTCTCTAGAGAAACCCAGTGCCTAGGATTCAAATATTCCCAACCATTTACAAAGTATTCAATTCTTCCTTTTATCCTCTCTCGCATTCTAAGATTATACATATCTATGTGTAATTACTTTCCCATAATAAAAAAAAAGGATGAGGTGTGTCCCACTTCTTTGTTAAACTATGGGAATTTTGTTGGCATCTAATTCTCCACTAATTTGTGGTGTCATAGTAATTTTCCAATCGTCCCACCTTGTCGAATATTTAGGATTTCACCTTTCTAAATATAAAATCATTTTGAATGTAGCTAAAATATGTAGCTAAGCACATTTGGAAAAAAATGAAAACATATTCATGAGCTTCAACAATATGTATGTCTCTCAAAGATAGATCTCCACTAGAAATTTTTTTACCCAAAAAATCATTCAAGGTGACTTCTAAGTCATCTATAGGGATATTTTTTTCATTCCTGTCCTAATCCCAAAAGTTTCCCTGAGTTGTGAATAACTCAACATAAACAGTCTTTTCTTTTTTGGTATCCATCTCAGCTTGTGCAAGTTCAACAAAATTGTTGATGAATTGAACCGCAATGGTTTACTCTCTTTCAAAGTGAAAACAAGCTTGAAAAACTATAGACTATAATGAGTATGTAAAATGGAAATCTTTGACGATAAGAATTCACATTTTTTCTTTAAATTATTCATATCTCAAAGAAATTGTTACACTTGATGTAGTCAAAGCAATGACCACCCTCGATCCATATTTTGTTTGAAAACCAATGGTTAGATCCAATACATACTCTGTATTAAAAGGTTTAATATGTGATTTATTTTCCAACAAGAATAGAAGACCAATGAATAAAATCCTTGAAAAAATATTTTCCAATGCAGAAGAAAAATATCTTTGCAATAATTGCCAAGTTTCCCAAGAGATATTGTTGTACAAGAGATTCTGAACCATCTCTGATTCTCTATGGAATTGTGCTAACTTTGTAGCATAACCATATTTCACAAACTCCAAGACTTCTATTATATATCTTGAATACAAATATGGGTGATTGAAGTTATATTTGATAAAGATTACCAAGCGCCAATACTACTAGAAAGATTAGAGGAAGGTCAATCCTCTTTTGAATTAGTATTGATAATTGGAATCCAATCAACAACATGGTTTTCATATTATTTTTTCATATAGGGCTTGCCATAAACATCCAAAATAATAATTTCATTTTCTCATCTGTAATATGCCCAAACTTAACCGATAGACATTACAGTGTAGAAAATACACATAAAATCGAAATTATTCTGCTAACAAAATTCATGTAGTTTACCAACAAAAATTTTACATAGATTTAACCATTATGATACTAATAAATTAATGCATCTACAACATGTTGAAATAAAAATAAATGTATCTAATTAAATCATTACGAAAACACATAATTCATCCCCATTGATGGAGTAAAAAATCACAACAGTTAACTCATAAATTAACTCAGAAAATACATAAACACTTATCCTTTTAAAATAATTGTGCAACTAGCTTCTTTGAATTGATGTTCCTCCCAACCATAGAATTGTTGCTCCATATCTAAAAAAAAGTCACTCCCAAGCTATGGCTAATAATAAAAAATAAAAGGGTGTCTCTCATTGTCCACTCATAGTTCAGATATCCCTCAACCCATTGGAATTATCCTACAACTATTTTGATTTCCACTAGCTCTCTTCCTCTTGACCTACCCAACCCAAGGAATATACCCCTTAATTTCTCTTAGTCCATCGGGTGTCCCATTCATTTATTAGGGTTTATCTAGCACATGTAACTAGGAATATCACTACTCATAAATCAAGTGAACTCACTACTAAGAAAACTACCAGGAAAACTGCTAGGAAAACAATAGCAACAAGCTTGTTTCTCCAATGCAACTCTCACATGAGTTCACTCTTCAATCCTGAAACCTAGTTCTTCTACAAGCATGGAAACTTTATTCTTTAGTCTTTGTCTCCAAAAACACTCCAAAATTCTCCAGAATTCACCCTCCATTGTTTTTCCACCTCCAATTCTCTTTTTCCTTGTTCTATGCTTGTTCTTCATGCAAAAACATGACTATAAAAATTGTTTTTTCTCCCCATATGGATTTCCTCTATTTTCACAAGCCAGTTGATTGCTCACTCTTCCCAATGTTTATTGTTGTAATATTCCATATATAAAAAATTATGCAGAACATAAATAAATAGCTAGAAATTTAATATGAACAACAATATAACCATAACAACACCACAATAATACCAAAATGATATCAGAATAATACCAGAAAGAGAACTTTGATTACTGAGGGCAATGTTCACTTTCCTCTTCAAGGGAGAAACCTCTAGAAGAGAATATCTCTATTACAATAATATCCAAGACAAAAGTTCTCATACCCTTGATTCCTATTTATACTAAATATGTCCATCAAAAGAACCATGTAGAGGAAGATCCTTCTAGAAGTGGAAGCTTCAATTAGGTCTTCTTACATTGGACTTATTATTCCTTATTGCTAGGCCTTATTAATATTGACCTTTATTACCTGGAAATATATTATTCTAACTACGTGAGGGTTTGGGTCCCTAACATGTCCTCCCCCTTAAAAAAAACCTTGTCCTCAAGGATTGAGATGGGGAAATTGCTGCAGAATGGTAGTTGGTTCCCAAGTGGCATTTGTTGGAGTTGTATCTTTCCACTGGACTAACACTTTCTTAATGTTTCATTGATGTAGATGATGCTCATGCTGGTCCAAAACTACTTGTGGTTGTAGCCAAATGGAGACTTCTTCATCCAACTCGAGAAGGTTGGTTTGAGTTTGGCACTTAGTTCCAATCACCTTCTTTAAGAAGGAAATATGAAAAACAAGATGGAGCTTAGAATGACTAGGCAAAGATAACTAATATGCCACATGTCCCACATGATTGAGAACAATATAAGGAACATAAAATTTGGGCTCTAGTTTCTAACAATCGTTAGCCTTGAGGGAATTTTGCTTGTAGGGTTGCGGTTGAAGAAACACCTAATATCCTTCTGCAAATTGACGTTCAGAGCAACCTTGATCTACTTGTTGCTTCATGCAATTCTAAGCCATGACCAAATTCTATTTGAGGGTATGGAGAATAACCTCTCGAAATATAAGCGTTTGTTCAACTTCCTTGATCTTCGCGACACCTGGAAAATATGAGAGAACTAAAGGTGGATTTTGTCCATATACTGCTTCAAAAGGAGTCATGCAGGCAATTGTAGTATGAAGTCTTGTACCACCATTCAACTAGTGGTAACCATTGAGCCCATTGATTTTTCCTTTCCGATGCAAAACACCTCAAATATGTTTCCAAACACTTGTTAACAATTTCAGTTTGACCATCAGTCTAGGGATAATAAGTTGTGCTGAGATGCAATTGGGTGCCTTGTAGCTTGAATAGTTCTTGCCAAAAATTACTAGTGAAAGTTGGTTTGCGATAAGAGACAATAGAATGTGGCATGCCATGAAGCTTGAAGACCCAATCCATGAAAATTTGAGCGACAGTGGACACTGTAAATGGGTGTTGAAGAGCACAAAAATGAGCATACTTGGAAAGATGATCAACTACCACCATGATGAGTGATGTATTGCCCGATTTAGGTAAGCCTACTATTATAACCCTATGTTTCATAGGATCACCTGGTGATTATTATCCCTTCTTCTAGTTACATTATGTTGTAAATAATATTTTTATTCTGCAAATGATTTACAAAAGAGAAAGAAAAGAAAAAGAAAAAGAAAAAGAAAGAAAGAAAATAAAAAGAAAAAGAAAAAGAAAGAAAGAAAAGAAAAAGAAAGAAAGAAAAGAAAAAGAAAAAGAAAAAGAAAGAAAGAAAATAAAAAGAAAAAGAAAAAGAAAGAAAGAAAAGAAAAAGAAAGAAAGAAAAGAAAAAGAAAGAAAATACAAAAAATCAAAGGAGGGTATAAAAATAGAAAAGAAAATGATAAGAACCCTATGGAATAATGTGGCTTGATTCATACTATCTAACCATGATCAAGATATTTCAAGTTATGCAGATAGGATAGTGAATAAGCTTGGCTAAACAATCTAATCTTAGCCAAGTTAGATAAGTTAGTGAATAAGTTTGATCAAACAGTTTAAGCTTGGTCAAATGTCCTAAGTTAGAGTAATTTTTAACCCAACAGTTTAATTTGGGTTAAGGTACTAGGTAATTAGAATATGAAATAGGTTAGAATGTATTATTTCAATAAATTGATGAAATTTTGATTGAATTCTTTTGATTTGAGTTAAAATGGTGTATTTTTGACCCTTTGGTGACAAAATGAAGAAAGGGTAAGCTGAAAAAACCCAAAATATTCTTTTATCCTAATTTTTGTGGTGATATGACATGTTTGGTGCATTTTGTTAAAGGGTGCGCTAATCTCAACAACCAATCAACGCGCGCTCAGATCTACGGTCGACAGATAATATCAAACACCCCCCCCCGACCTTTCTGCCTTTAACGGTGGGGGGGTTCGAGTTGGTGGTATTCTCTGAGAAGGCCTGTCATAATGTGTTTACTTCTTGCTAAATCGGACCCCCTCACTCCTTACCACTTACCGCCTACCCCCCCTTCGAGTAAACTGCCAAATTGCTAACCCATACCACCTCCACACTCCGCCGCCACACTCCACTAACATGCCTCCACATCACAGTCCACTCACCTGTCGCCTGTCAAATCTCATCCTCCTATTGACCATCCATTACCATCCACGTCACCTCCATCCACCCATTATCCATTCAATTCCCTCCACATCACATCCGATATCTCCATTGGCCAATCAATGTAGTCGGCCATTACCATTACCTGACCAACTCACCATCCACTCCATAACGGACCACCCTTGTAACCATTTAATGTTGTTTTTTCACCATTCTAAACTGTTCATCGATCCAGACTCAGTCAACGCCATCACTTCTCATTCTCTAGACAACCACCGTCAAGATTTCAGTCAAAAAATCACCATTAAAACCTGGTAAACACAGACTACACCTTTTTCATTTGTAGGTATCGATTTGAGGATGGTGCCCAAATCTAAATCCTCTGAGACTATAGACAATCCTTTCCTCCCTCCTCACATCGATCTGGATCGTATCCCCTTGGCCGACAAAGATTATTTAATTGCAGAGATGAAGTGTCAATTCGACTTATTCAAATTACACTTCTAGCTCAAGGATGTTTTTCTCGATCAGAGTGACGAGATTGGGTTCTTGGAATCTTATATTCCATTGTATATTTTTCTCCAAACATATCATTTTCTCGAATTTTCTCTGAAATTCCAAGCCCACTACCTTCTTGGAAAAAGGGCCATTGTTTCTTCATCTAGAGAAATGATTTTCACCATCACCCATGAAAGGATAAATCAAATATTGAAGATACCCCAAAATGACTCTTCCTCCCCCTTCTTCATTGAGATCCTGATTGAGCTATACCAGAAGTTATCTTTCGCACATAGAATTTATATCTTTGAAATTGATGCAGGAGCATCCACACGTCATCAAGCGAGCCAGCGTGCACGGAGAAGCATCATACAGCTGGACAGTGCCAGCGCGCACATTTTTGAAGTGCTTTAGAGATTTTTGCGCCGTCGTTTGGATGAGGCATTCAAAGCCAAGCGCAGTTGTATTGTATTAGTAGATAGGAAGGCATTTATGTG
>ML823659.1:34321-45364 GCA_009831015.1 Picea engelmannii
CATAGGAAAATGAAACTTCTTTTCTCAGGAAAAGTTCTTCTTCCTTCTCTCTTCAGGAACTCAGGCCACTGTGACCCCTCTAAAGGCAATAGATAGGTTTACATCATTAACGATCATAGGGATGACGAAAATAATGTGTAACACCTATGAAGAAATATTATAAAAATTGTAATCAGATATTAATGTTTAACACAGACCCCATAGCACAATGGATGTTTAAATCAAATACTTTAGCCAATATTTACAAACAAAACAAACAAACCCAGGTTATTTTAACTAGCCTAATATCTTAAAACTCAAAACAAATCTAAATCCTATAGAGAGATCCCTCTCTGAAAATGACAAGGCTAGATCCCAGTTTCGAAGTGGCTTGTTAAGTTACCTCTATTAATTTATTCTTCCCTTAACAACCTCTGGGAATTACAGAGTGGTAACATAGTGGTGACCATACTAGGGAACTGAGCAAACTTTCCATCCTTACGAATTCTTTTCCCTAGATAAAGAAAACTTTATTTATGAACAAATCATAAGATCTAACTTACAAAGAGATATTTTTTTAGACATTGTTGAAGTTTTTATATATTAGATTAGATATCTTAAAATTTAAATTTCTAGCTCCTAAAAGAATCCACACTAGATCTCACCCTGATCCAAAACCTGCAACAGCAGTGGACACTCCAAAAAAGTTACCCAGAAAAGAAACACTGTAGAAGGTCACGAGAGTAATAGTCCTCTTCATAGGGCCACTTCTCTTCTATAGAAGAGTGACACAATACAGGACCTTGAGTTTGACCTACCTTTTGAGCAAAACCTTTTCATAACCAAATCTGATAGCTTTGTGAATGAAACAGTCCTAGATCAAACAATCCTCCAACTGTAACAACCCTAGTTAAATAATTAATTGTCATAGTTAAATAATTGTTTAAAGTATATCAAGTTTAATTAATTAATTAATTAATTGTACTAAATTATTAATTGTTTAATGTATATTAATTAATTAATTAACTCATTAAATATATGGGTAATGAATTTAAGTTTAATAAATTTTAATTTATTAAAATAAAACTTAACGTATTGAAGGAGGGAACCATTAAGGAGAAGGTGATAAGGTGGTTGGCATTAAATGGAGGGATAAGGTGGATGGCATTGAATGAAGGGAGGAGGTGGTGAATGGGAAGGATGATATGAGGGGGCAAAGACATTCAAGAGAGCACTTTTAATTTTGGGGGCAAGGAGAATTATTTTGGATATTAGGAGACTGTATTGGAGCATTTTCCAGAGGAGGGATTGGAAAACTGTATTTCGGGTTTTTGTCTTGAGCAATTTGTTGGAATGTTACAGGAAAGCATATATTGCTGGGAGTTTTGGGCTCAGGGGCCAGGAATCCTTACAGAATCCTAGATCTAGGGAACCAGATAGGCTCTATTCCTAGCTGGTTGGGAGGTTAGACAATTTTGGGTAGAGCATTAGGCAGAGTTGAGGACAGTAGTAGGATCAGTTAGAGGTATGTATTTTCATTATTCTGTTGTGTTATGTAATTTGTTATGATCTTCTCATTAATTTAATTATGCTATCATGATGTTAATTTCTAAATTATGTTGAATAGTGAATTATTGCTATTATGTTGAATAGAGTGTAGAATGGAAATCGTTATAGAATTTAGTGTTTAAATTTATGTTAAGGGTCCGTTTGAACAACCCATTACACATGGTATTAGAGATTCTAGTTTAAAATCTGGATCCAAGGGCCTACCTACCCACCCATCCTCTTGACTCTTGACAAAAATCTATGTTTTATGTCATGCAAACAACCTTGGAAACCTACCTAAAACCCTCTAAAACTTTAAAATTGTTGGCCCGTACAAGTAAAACCCTTGAAAAGGGTTATATAAACATAAATAATTAGATGTTTAAATAATATTTTTTATGGAAAACTTATAAATCTGGGCCAAGCTCTAGCTCCAGCTCCACCTAACCTGCAAGCCAAGCACACAATTTTTTTTACACAGATATAAATATAAATAAAAAATATACATACTAGAAGTTTTTAGCACAAATATAAACATAAATATAAAATAATATATATATGTTATATATCTATTATTATGCACACACAAAAAAATACAAAGCACCAGGGTACCTAATACAACTATATATATATTTATATACCAAAAAAAAAATCAAAGGCCCAAAATCAAAGGCCACCAGGTAATACAAGTCCTTATCTCAGAAATAATAAAAGAAAAAAAAAAGAAAAAAAAGGAATCTATCCTTTATTTGTGCACTTCACTCTACCTTACACTTTTCTACTTTTGAGTCATAGTACAAGACAAGAATGAAACATTTTCCCAACAAAAGGTCAAATGACTCTATGAGAGAATAGATAAGCATGACTTCCAAACACGCAAGGAAAGAGCTATTGTTTTAAATAAATAAATAAAAGTTCTGAAACAAATAATCATTTCAGAACATTTTGATATGGCAATCGTCCTGTTGGAGCTTGCCCGATAAGTTGGATTGGTAGAAGCCTTGCCTAAACTTCTTGTTGGTTTATGAGTGAGGGGCTTTAGGCCAATGCTGCCGCCACCAGACCCAAGAACCCCACCGTTGTGCATATTACCTTGTCCAACTTCTTCATCGTGGATTCTAATCTATCCAAGCTTGTTGGGTATTGGATACATATGGTACAAAACCTAAGAAACTACAGAGAAAATTCCTGTTATGGTTTCTTTCTTCTTTAGTAAGAATGAAAACTAATGCAACTCTTATTCAAATTGAATATGGACGGGAGGACATGTGCGCCAGCCTAAGAGGCATCCCTGCACAACATATGAACTAACACATAGACCATTAACATTATATTAGCATAGCCTACAATTCAACCTCAAACCCAAGTCCTAATAAGAATAAAAGCATGTCCTACTTGGTTGATGTAAAATTCTGGGTAAACATCTGCATAGAACCAAAGGGTTTCACAACGGAAACCACATGCTCACCCTAAAATGAAATCCGATCAATGGGTTTGTGAGCCATACCTTTTCATCGCATTTAGCACAGAGCATAGCCTCATCCGCTGCACAGAAAAACTGCGTCGCCGCTACTTCACAACTATCGCAAAGAGTTTGCATATTTCTCCATTTTTTTTTATTATTATTATCTATGTTAATACAAGGAAGCCCTGTGCTGCGTAGACCTGGGTTATTCCATGGATCAAACCCGAGCTTCCTCCTGCCAGGCTCAAGTTGTGAATATAAAGGCCTCATGGGTCTCGATCCCGTGACTATTGGGAGAAACATTACGTGCCCACCATGTGAGTATTGGAACTAAGCAACATCATCAAACAACCGAGTAGAAACGTCCACACCTATAGTGCCAAGGAAGAGCTAGGAGTAGTATTATGGGTGTACTATGTGTATAGTAAACCCCAGGCCTTTGCCAAGCCACCAAGGAAGGAACCTGTGAGGGAATAGTTGCACAATATAGCACCTACAGGAGGGAGCCAAACCACACAAGTCAAGGCATGAGACCAAGAATCAAAACACATGGAAAATCCCACAAGGGGCGTTCTATTTGCACTACCCGTCACCTATGTGCAATGGGGAGGAATTCGATATCAAAGCCAATGACTAGAGGAATAGTCCAACACCAAAAAACACCAACGTGCCACATCCCAATGCACAAAGTCAAAACCCAGAGCTGAGCGCCAAGCTTCATACCCTACACGCCTGTTATCCATGAGGAGGCAACTTGTTTTCCTTATGGCTAGAGCCCAAGCACCTTCAGGAGAGCCCTTTTACCAACACGCCAAAAGCCCCCAAATTTATAAAAAAAAACCATTGCTATATTCTAGGCCTTACCTTCTAAAGGACTGTCCAGAATGGGATTCGAACCCATGCCCTTTCCTTTCGGACTAGTACCTGAAAATGGCGCGTTAGACCAACTCAATGTCTTGAGGTTATTTATGTGTGAGGCGTAGTGTAGAGAAAACGAGTCTGTGTGCTCTCCCCTTTTCCCTCATGTTGTCCTTGTCGACTATTGTGCTCAGACCAATGTTGAACCACGAAGGAGGAGCCATGAGAGAGACCATGGGAGGAGCTAGGCGAGAATAGGAAAAACTAAAAAAAAAAACGTGTGCTGGAATTAGAAATTGCAAGAGTAAAGTTAGGGTTTGGGTTCGTTTAGGGCTTCTGTATTTTTATTTTATTATTATTTTGCTATTATTTTATTTTTATTTTGTCTTGGACAAGCGGGACAAGAGGGAGGGGGCACGTGGGCATCATGCGAGGACCCACGATGCCAATTTTTTTTTATATATATAGTATTTCAAATGTAATTATTTGATTTTAATTTTAATTGTTTTAATTTAATTTCTTTAATTTAATTATTTTAAAAATTGAATTATTTTAATTATAATTGTTTTAAAATAAATGTTTCAAAATTATTTATTTTAATTTAAAATTTTTAAGTTTAATTGTTTTAATTTAGTTTAAAAATTTAATTAATTTAATTAAGTATTTTGTTTTTAAATAGGTTAAAAAAAATTTGAATTATTTCACTTGATTAAGGGGTTAATTAATGTTAATATGTGATTAATAGAAGAGTAATTAATTAATGTTAATTATTAATTGTGTTCAAAGATCACATTCCCTCTACCAATCATATCCTGGTAAATAAGAATGACATTGTCAGTCCTACTCTGCAAACATTGTTCTTTGATCAATTAGTTGATAGTGTGTGCATTGAGAGTGCAACAATACAATTCCATCTGATGGAAAATTCTGAGAGCATCATTCAGGCACAAGGACTTTGAGTAGCCTTTGATCATTGTGTTAAGGGTGAAAATATCTGGAGCAACATTGGCAGCTACCATCTGCTTGAACAAAGCCCTGAGTGTTCCGCATGTACAGTTGGCTAACCTGTGAATTTGTGCATTTGTTTACAAGGGGGAGGGGGATTCATGTGCGCTAAGAAGGTAAGTTACAAAAGTTGGCAAGTGTGGTATAGTGCTAGCGTAGCTAGCAAGGGGAGAGAGTCGGTAGTTTACTTAGGAAAATACATCAAGCTTAGACGCTTTAACCCTAACCTAGCCACTTCCCCTAAAGGGAGTAACGTCTGTTTATAGACAAGTAAAAAAAAACTTATTCCTAACCCTATTTTCTAGTTTAAGTTGCGCAAATTTGAATTGTCCTAGAATCACCCTGACAAACTTTTGGTCGATGTAGATTCAATTATATAGGATGGTTAGGACTCGAGGAAATCGAGGTAGAGGGGCATCGACCCAAACACCGCCAACACCGCCACCACCATCGCCTGAATTAGCTCTCATTCTGCGTTCTTTGGAGGCCATAAATGAAACTTTAAAGGGGCATCAACCAGTAGGGATCAAAGTGGAACCCCCACCATCTGGAACGGGTAATCCTAAAGCATCGAGGGATTCAGGGGGAGGACCTCCACCCGAAGACATCACTAGAGAACTGCAGAAGATCAAACTTCTAGAGTTTGTCGGGGGTCGTGCCAGTGAACGTGCCGAGGCATGGTTGGAAGGCATCACAAGGTGTTTTTCCTTAAGAGACTATGCGTCCACTTCAAAGGCAAAGATAATGATTTTTCAGTTGAGAGATAGTGCCTTGAATTGCTGGGGAAACCTAGAGAGGCAGTTGCACCTTACCACATACACCATCTCTTGGGAACTTTTTGAGGAGAGGTTCTGAAGGAAATATCTACCATCTTACTATGAGGAACAACAGGTGGGAGTGTTTCATTCTCTAGTATAGGGAAACTGGACTATAGAAGAATACAAGATCAGGTTTACGGAATTGGTTAAATATGTTTCATACATGGATAATGATCAACGATAGGAAGAATGCTTTGTCTATGGGTTAAACCCTAAGATAAGGGCCATGGTGAAGATGTGGAAACCGTATTCAGTAGCAGAAGTAGTGGAAAATGCATGTTATGTGGAGGAACACATGAACTTAAATGGAGGTACGAGATCGACCTTTCCGCATCATCCTGGATTCATGGGGAAGACCCCTAGGAAATTTTCTAGGGGAGGGAGCTCAAGGTCACCTCCATATGGTAATAGAGTCGCACCAAGGATAGTCGCCATAGGTATTTCAATGGTAGCGAGTGTAGCATCTCGTTCATCACCAACAACACAGGCAGGTCCATGACCATCTCAAGGGACAGCTAGTAGGGGCAGGGGTTTCAGGGGAAGGAACTCATTTCAGAGATAGTCACAGAACAATGCGCAAGTTCAATCTTGTGTTACTTGTTGGGGATGTGGAGGACCCCATTACTAGCATGATTGCCCAGAGTTACAATTAGGATTTGTGCATAGATAAAGAAAGGCCCCAATGGGAAGAGTAAGTGGCAGCCACCAGATTTACACAACGGTTAATAATCACCAGGCAGAACATCAATCCATGGTAGTGGAGTCATCAGGTATGCTAAATCATATCAACGTTAAAATTTTATTTGATTCTGGTGCTACAAATAGTTTCATTTCACCATATGCATTAGAAAAGAGTGGGTTGGTAGCCTACGAGAACGACGACTTTAAACAAGTCAAGATGGCTTCAGGGGAAAAACAAGTGGTAGGATCTAGCGTTGATAATTGTCTAGTAGACCTGGGGGTATGTACTATTAGGTTGAAGGTATACGTCACTTCCCTTGGGACGTATAAGCTAATCATTGGAATGGATTGGTTAGAATCACATCGAGCTATGGTATACTATTTCGAAAAAAGGGTTCTTTGTGTTGATGATGAGGGAAGGCCAGTAGAGATCCAGGGCGTACGGAGAAAGGCGTCTCTATGCTTTATCTCAACTATGCAAGTTAAGCAGTGCATGAGGCAAGGGTGTCGAATATATGTAGTGGAAGCAATGAATGAAATGAAAGGACCCTCCTTAGATCAGTACCTAGTATTGTCAGAGTTTAAGGATGTTTTTCTGAACGAGTTGCCAAGGTTACCTCCTGAGACAGAGCTTGATTTTACTATTCAGCTAAAACCTGGTGCATAACCAATTTCCAAGACTTCATATAGGATGACAGTGCTAGAACTTTGTGAGTTGCAGATGCATTTGAAAGAGATACTCGACTTAGGGCTAATAAGGCCCAGTGTCTCGCCTTGGGGTGCACTAGTAATTTTGTGAAGAACAAGGATGGTTCCTTATGACTGTGTATAGATTACAGGGACTTGAACCATGCTACAGTGAAAAATAGGTACCCAATGCCATGAATAGATGATCTCTTCGATCAGATGAAAAGATCAATGGTATTCTCAAAGATTGATTTGCGATCAAGGTATCACCAGTTAAGGATTAAGGAAGGCGATATTCCTAAAACTACCTTTCGAACTCGGTTTGGGCATTATGAGTTTGTTGTAGTACCTTTCAAATTGACCAATGCGCTAGCAATATTCATGAACCTCATGAATGGTGTATTCCGGAAGTACTTATACCATTTTGTACAAGTCTTTTTAGATGATATCCTCATCTATTCCAAGAATGAAAGAGAACATGAGGAACACTTGTGAGTGGTGTTGTCTTTCCTTAGAGAGAACAAATTGTATGGGAAGTTTTCGAAGTGTTCCTTCTTTCATAAATAAATTCACTATTTAGGTCATATCATTTTCGGTGAAGAAATCTCTATGGACCCAGAAAAGTTAAAGGCCATTATGGAATGGCCAGTGTCAAAAAATGCTCATGAGGTAAGAATATTCATGGGGCTAGCAAGTTATTATTGGAGATTTGTGGAAGGGTTCTCTAAAATAGTGAAACCCATCACCACTTTGCAGCACAAGGGGGTCAGGTATGAATGGACAGAAGAATGTGATAGGGCATTCATCGAGCTTAAGAGGTTACTAACTAGTGTGCCAATTCTACGAGTGTTGGATATGGAAAAGGACTTCACAGTATGCACAAATGCCTCGAAGAAAGTGTTGGGGGGCTTGCTAATGCAATATGTAGGAGTGATATCTTATGCGTCAAGGAAGTTGAAGAAACATGAGGATATTTATGCTACTCATGATTTAGAGTTGGCAACTGTAATGCTAGCTCTGAAACTTTGGAGGCACTATCTAGTGGGGTGAAACTTTGAGCTCAAAACAGACCATCAAAGTTTAAAACATCTCTTCACTCAAAGGGATTTGAATGCCAGGAAAAGGAGATGGAGTGAGTTCATGAGTGAGTATGATTTTGGTATTTTGCATATCAAGGGAAAAGAGAATGTGGTCACAGATTCCTTGAGTAGGAGACCACATGTCTTATCCTTGGTACCCTTAAAATTCAATCTGAGGGAATGTGTGTTGATGCAACTCCTTCGAGACAGTTGGTATTTAAAGGTTACTTCAAACCTCCAGAGTGGGAGGCAATTAGATCCAAAGTATGAAGGATATAGTCTGGAAGCATACGAACTATTGAGATATCGGGGAAGGATGTACATCCCTGAAGATGGGGATATTCGAAGCATCATACTGAAGGAAGCCCATAGAGTATTGTGCACATCTAGGTGTGAAACAAATGCACACAGACATGAGGAATCTCTTCTTTTGGGTAGGCATGAAGCGCAATGTAGTCCATTTCATCGCCAAGTGCCTAGAGTATCAAAAAGTGAAATCCAACCACCATCACCTGGAAAGCCTCCTATAACCACATGATGTTCCTATGTCCAAGTGGGAAGTCATCTCTATGGATTTTGTTGTGGGGTTTTCGTTCACATCTCATAGACACAATGCCATTCTTGTGATAGTTTATAAGTTAACCAAGAGTGTTCATTTTATTCTGGTTAGAGACACTTACGATGTCACTGATGTGGCACACATGTTTGTAAGTGAGGTCATCCATTTTTACGGGATACCTACGAATATCATTTCAGATAGGGACTCCATATTCACTTATAGGTTTTGGACAAGTTTGCAGTCATCATTGGGGACTCAGTTGAACTTAAGCACAACTTATCATCCAGAAATAGATGGGAAAATTGAGAGAGTAAATCAAGTCATGGAAGACATGCTTAGGATGTACATCATGGATAATCAAACCCATTGGGAGAAGTACCTACCTTTGGTGGATTTTGCCTACAATAACAGTTTTCATAGCTCCATCAGAATGCCACCCTATGAAGCTCTGTATGGAAGGCCATGTAGAACACCATTGAGTTGGAAAAGATTAGAAGATCGAGTAACAGTTGGGCCAGAATTGGTTCAATAGATGGAGGAATAGGTGATTCATATTAGGCAGAGTCTAAAGGAAGCAGAGGATAGACAGAAAAGTTATGCAGATGCATACAGGACTAACCAAAGTTATAAAGTGGGAGATTAGGTTTTCATTCGTATTAGGCCTAATAAGAGTACCATATGGTTTGGGAAGGGGACAAAGTTGTCACCTCGATTTATAGGACCATTCAAAATCCAAGAGAAAATTGGACCCATTGCATATCGTCTCATACTGCCACCCCACTTGCATAAAACTCATAATGTTTTTCATGTATCTGTTCTGCCTAATTATGTTGCTGATGAATCACATAAACTAAATTGGAAGGAATTGCAGGTATCATATGCGGGAAACCTCATGGTAGAACCGTTATGCATATTGGACCATAGAGTTCGACAGCTCAGGAACCGCCTGGTAGATCAAGTTAAGGTCTAGTGGGACAAATATAGTCCATGATCTGGTACTTGGGAGGATGTCGAGACACTACGACAATATTAACCCTCACTTTTTTAACCACTTCGAGAATATGTTTCTCGAAGGTTGGGTGTATGTAACACCACATTTTGACTTAGACAACCAAGATTACCTGAGGCCTAAACACCTTTATTTCTATTCACAGTGAAACTATTAAATGATACACTTGAACTTTTAAGATGTATGAGCCTTTATGAATGTTTAAATGTTATTGATGATGATGGATATGATGCGATCTACTATGTGAATGTAAATTCTATGAATGTTTAATTGTTATTGATGATGATGGATATGATGTGATATATTGTGTGAATGAGAATCCTATGAAGGTTTAAATGCTATTTGAATGATGTTGGATATGATGCAATCTATTATGTAAATGATAATTCTATGAATGGGTAACGTTAATTGAATTATGGGATATTATGAGATCTATTTCTCACTTGAAAACTTTGATGTTAAAGTTTTTGGTACGGGGATACCGAATTGAGATTATAGTTGTATGTAATTACATGATAATAATGCATAGATGCATATGAGTTTGTGTTACAGACTAATTTGTAGGTCACTGGGCTATGAAATAGCCAAGGGATAATGATAATGAAAGTGGATGTCATGACCACTAACCGAGAAACAATATGGTATGAATCTTTGTATGTGAAATTATATTGGTTTGGATGCATTGCTATGATATGTGGACCAGTGCAAGATTTCATTTGGTGAGACTACCCAAAACTAAATAAACGATGACAAAACTCCCAACAACATGGTGCCACTGTATATTCCATTGTAGGGTGTGGACCCTAGTCCTGTTAGGAGGGGTGGAGGCATTTCCCACCGTGTATCCTTCGAAACCTGGAGTCATGGGAGGATTGTGTTAGCTCATGCTCCCCTAAACGTGTGATGATGACTGTCAATTGCCTACTGGGGAAGCTTGGTAAAGATACTGACACTTCCGCTTACAGGTTCTATTTGGAGTTAGGTTAGTATAGTTGATGCTCCAACATAGTCCAGTAGAGGAAGGATAGGAATGGAATATGGAAGTAAGTTAGGGAGGAAGGATGAGTAGAAATAGTTGAGAGTGTATGGAGATTTGTCTTATGGTGGAATTTATTGCTTTTCCTTCTGAAATGAAAATGTGTATATATGAATATTCATAATTACATAACTAAACCACAATTGTCTAAATAAAATTGTTGAGCTAGATTATTGTAATTAAGTGAATTCACAAACATTTCATTGGTTTATTATCTTTGATAAAAAGAATAGTCTTATTGATTGGATTGGATGCATACATAAATTACTATAAGGGTGATAATTATTGTTATTAGTACATGCACGAGACTTGTATGTAC
>ML823659.1:45414-60092 GCA_009831015.1 Picea engelmannii
AATTAATTAATTAATTGTCCTGAATTATTAATTGTTTAATGTATATTAATTAATTGATTGATTGATTAATTAATTAACTCATTAAATATATGGGTAATGAATTTAAGTTTAATAAATTTTAATTTATTAAAAGAAAACTTAACGTATTGAAGGAGGGAACCATTAAGGAGAAGGAGATAAGGTGGTTGGCATTAAATGGAGGGATAAGGTGGATGGCATTGAATGAAGAGAGGAGGTAGTGAATGGGAAGGAGGATATGAGGGGGCAAAGACATTCGAGAGAGCACCTTTGATTTTGGGGGAAGGGAGAATTATTTTGGATATTAGGAGACTGTATTGGAGCATTTTCTAGAGGAGGGATTGGAAAACTATATTTCTGGTTTTTGGCTTGAGGAATTTGTTGGACTATTACACGGGAGCATCTGTTGCTGGGAGTTTTGGGCTAGGGGGCCAGGAATCCTTACGGAATCCTGGAGCTAGGGAGCTAGATAGGCTCTATTCCTAGCTAGCTAGGAGGTTAGATGGTTTTGGGCAGAGCATCGGGTAGAGTTGAAGACAACAGTAGCATCAGTTGGAGGTATGCATTTTCATTATTCTGTTGTGTTATGTAATTTTTTATGATCCACTCATTAATTTAATTATGTTATCATGCTGTTAATTTATAAATTATGTTGAACAGTGAGTTATTGTTATTATGCTGAATATAGTTTAGAATGGAAATCATTATAGAATTTCGTGTTTAAATTTATGTTAACAGTCCATTTGAACAACCCATTACACAACTTAGAACCCCTGAAAGACTTTCTCCTAGAGTAGATTTTGATCAAAGGTTTCTACGAGAGTTTAAGAAGTTAGAATATCTAGTATCAAACCTTTATCATGCTTTGTATAAAGCTCACTTTCAATAGTCAGTTGAAATTTTTGCCCTTATTATTGCTGCAACTTCTCTCAATCCTAAAAAACCTCATTTTGTATCTACTAGCCCTACATCATCTAGCTCTTTTGTCACTTCCCCACCAATCGCATAGGTTGTCATTCAAACTCCTCCACCAATCATGGCAACAATATATGCTCCCCCAGTGTTAGTTTCTCCCTTACATGCCATGCCACATGACTATCAAACCAGGCTTCCTCAGTTTGATGGTACTAGAACCCTTAATGCACAACAACATGTAGATAAATCGAATGATTACTTTGATTTGTCGGAATTTGATGAGGCAGATGTCCAGATGACATTTTTTGCACAAAGATTAACTGGTGATGTCAAAAAATGGTTCAAAGAATTACATGTTGCTAGCATCACTGATATTGATGCTTTTCACCAAAGTTTTCTTGATAGATGGGAGGTAAAGAAAAACCCTCTCCAAATTTTAGTAGAATATGAAAATATCAAAAGGAATCAAGGGGAAAAGGTACACGACTATTGTATTCATTTCAACAATCTCTATAATGCAATTCCTTTTGATATCAAACCTCCTCAAGGTTTGGCCTTAGTCAAGTTCCCTAATGGATTTGATGTTGATATGTCCTACCAACTGAGAGAAAGAAATCCTACCACTTTAGAAAATATGCAGATAAGTGCAGTGAGTGTTGAAGAAAATCTATTAGCTAGAAGAGATAGGCAAAGACCATAAAGAAGAGTTGCAATTAAAGAGGAACCTTCCACTTCTACTTCAGATACCAAAATTGATTCTTTGTAAACAAATGGACAAAAATCCTCCTATTGAAAATGGACATATTGTAAATAAATGACAGAAATCCTCCTAGAGAAAATCAACCTGCTCCTCAGATTCAAAATCCAAATTTCAGAAGGAATCCTCCCCAAATTAGACATAGAGAGCCCAGAGACCAAAGGGAGAAAAGAGGGCCTGATCAGCAGATTAGGCCACCACTTCAAGAGAACTATGTTGATGAAGGGGAAGAGATAATTGAGGATTTGGATGACATTCACATAAAACTTATGGGGGTTAATGATAATGAGTCCATCTTTCTCACTCGGGAAGAAAAGGATCTATTTCTCCTTTCATAGACAGAGGTAAATGAGGAAGAGGAAGAATCTAAACAACAAACTTTCAAAAATGCAATAATGGAAGTCCACAGAAAATATAACCTGAGAAAAAATAAGTCTAACGACAACCCAACTAAGAAGGCTGCTGAAACTAAGAAGGTTGTTGAAACTAAGAAAGTTTTTGAAGCTAAGAAAACCTTAGATACTACTCCTATGAAACTTCATGAAAAGAATGATTCAGAGACTCCTCCAAAAAGAAATCTTGAATCTTCATGAAAAGAATGATTCAGAGACTCCTCCAAAAAGAACTCTTGAATCTTCATGAAGAACATATCAAGCTAAGGTTGCATCCACAAGTCATCCCAACACTACTGCACAGAAAACTGTGACTGACAAATCATAATTGCAAAGACAAAGAAGAACTTCAACCACTTTCATCTTGGAAAGTGAATTAGCCAAACTGAAGATTCCTATTGCTTTGACAAAACTAATGAACAAAGATGCTTACAGATCACAAGTGATCAAAGAATTAAGCATTGAACTAGGATTAGGCACAAAAGCATTAAACATTGGATCAGGGGTATGCACAGATACTGTGAATGTTGTTAATGATCAACTTGATTTGTTGTTTGGTCCTGAGGTTGAGGGACAAAATGACAATGGTTTTGTTCCTCCTTTTTATATCAGTCTAAATATTCATGACAAGACATTACATAACACTATGTTGGATTCTAGTGCTTCTCACAATCTTATGCCCAAGGCTATGATGGAGAAGCTGGGGCTTGATCTCACTAGGTCTTACAAAGAATTATACTCCTTTGAATCCAACAAGGTTAAATGAATAGGTCTGATTAAATATCTATGTATTACCTTGGCACAGATCCCAGCTAAGAGCATAGTCATGGATATTGTGGTTGCAGACATTCCTCCAAAATATGGAATGTTATTATCTAGATCATGGGGTGCTAATTTAAAGGGAACTTTGTAGTTAGATATGTCTTACGCCACCATCCCTGTATTTGGACAACACAGAACATTGTACAAAGATACTTTGATGAAGTACATGGTCAACAGTCAAGACAAGCCACATAACTATCCCCTGTACTATGTTCATATTGACCTAGCATCCTTCATTTTATATAATGATGTTGATTTGGATAGTCCAATTGCACAGTTGGAAGATGATGCATCTAGCATGGAATAAAGTAAAGCAATCACTGAGGAAAGTAAAACTGTGACGGCTGAAAATGATGAATCAAAAGAAAATTTTTGGAGTATGGATTTTTATGGAGTTGTTAGCAAAGGAGTTGGAACTGGGGTATGAGTACATAATCATAAAGCAAGGTATTCAAAAACTCACTCTTATAAATTAAATTTCCAGTGGACCAATAACATAGCTGAGTATGAAGCATTGGTGCTTGGCCTGAAGCTATTGAAGAAACTTGGTTCCAAAAGGATTATTGTAAGGGGTGACTTTGAACTAATCATCAAACAAATTAAAGGTGAGTATGTTGCTAAACACCGTAGGCTCAAAGCTTATAGAATTTTTTTTTTAGATTTTCCAGAATGTTTCACTGAAATTGACTTGTAGGTTATTCCCAGAGGCCAAAACATACTTGCAGATGGATTGGCTACTTATGAAGCCACATGCAAAATACCTTTCCATCCAAATCATCAATACATAGTAGAGGTGAAATGGAGGTCGACTATTCCATATAATATCAGGTACTGGCAAATATTTGGCAACGATGAACAAATTGAGGATTTCCTGCAATCCAAAAATGATTTTGAGTGTACAAATATAGATTTAGGTACTGAAGATGATAGTGTAAATAAATCATACTTAGAAAATGATAGTGTAAATAAATCAGACTTAGAAAATGATAGTGTAAATAAAGTAGATTCAGATGAAATAATTGATAAAGATGAAGACTTAGATATTTTGTAATTGAAGAATAATGTTTTACCTAGAGGTTTGGTTCCTTTAGAAGAGTTGTTTGATTTCAACGATGTAGCAAAAAAGACAAATATTGAACCTAGTGGAAAGGAGGTTGAGGAATGTAATATAGGAACAGAGGAAAAACACAAAAGTATAAAATTATCTAAATATTTACCCTTGATAAAAAACGCAAATATATTGAACTATTTAAGGAATTTGTATATGTCTTTTCTTGGATCTATGAGGATTTAAAGGCTTATGACACCAATATCATACAACACAAAATCCAAATAAAAGAAGAACATAATCCTTTCAGGAAAACACTTAGGATAATCAATCCAAAGTTACTTTCCCTGATAGAAAAAGAGATTAAAAAGATGCATGATGCCAAAATAATAGTCCCCTTAAGATTTTCAAAATGGGTTTTGAATCTGGTTCCCACTAGAAAGAAGATTGGAGAAATCAAGGTTTTCATTAATTTCAAAAACCTCAACAAGGTTTCCCTCAAAGCCAACTATCATCTACCTAAAATGGATCACATATTACAAAAGGTAGTTGGATCCAGTAGGATATCTTTGCTAGATGGTTTTTCTGGCTATAACCGAGTCCTTGTCTATCCTGATGACCAAGTGAAAAAAACTTTCACTAAACCCTAGGGAACTATCATGTATGTGAAAATTCCCTTAGGTTTAATGAATTTTGGTTCCACTTTCCAAAAAGAAATGGACATTGCCTTTGTGGATGAGATTGGTAGATTCATAGTAATATATTTGGATGATGTTATTGTCTACTCAAAATCAGATGAGGAACATTTACAAAACCTCACACGAGTGTTTGAGAAGTGAAGAAAGTTTGGGATCTCATTAAATCTCAAGAAAAATCTTTTTGGTTTAGAAGAAGGAAAACTGCTAGGGCATATAATCTCTAAATATGGAATCAAGATAGACCCCAACAGAATTGTGGCCATCCAAAAGTTAGACCATCCTAGGAACATTAAGGAATTGCAATCCTTCATAGGAAAAATAACTTTTCTGAGAGTATTCATACCCAATTTGGCATAACTCCTCAAGAACATTACAAATATGCTTAAGAAAGATACAAAAATAAAGTGGAACATAGAAGCTAAGCAGTCCTTTGAGAAAGTAAATCATGTACTTACACAAGCCCCTGTATTAATCAGTCCAGATTACACTAAATATTTATATTTATTCTGTTTTGCATCTGAACACACCATTGCAACGGTCCTTTTGTAGAAAAACGGTGAAGGCCATGAACAACCCATAGCTTTTTTCAACAAGTCATTGAGAGATGCTGCACTGAACTAAAACATAATGGAGAAACATGATTTTGCCTTGGTAAAAGCAATTAAATATTTTAGGGTCTACATTCTCCATTCACATACCATTTCTTTTGTTCCAAATGCAGTGGTGAAGGACATTTTGACTCAGGATAACCCATATGGTAGGAGAGAGAAATGTATTGTTGTGATTGTGGAATATGACATAGAAATCAAACCAAGTAAACTAATCAAGGGTCAAGGTTTGGCCAAACTGATGGCTAAATCAAATTTTCATGCTTTAGACATAAACTTCTTATCTCTAGTTGATGAACAGGGAGAGAAGGCGACTCCACATGTCAAAGAGGTATTCTCAAATTCTCTATGGTACACAGACCTTATATTTGTCTTGAATAATTTACAAGCTCATCCTGGATTAAAAAAGACTAAAGCCAGATTGTTAAAACTTGAAGAATTGAAATATTACATTCTAGATGGAAATATTTACTGGAAATATGTTGGAGGCATTTTACTTAATTGTCTATTAAATGATGAAGCTGACAAAGCATTGCAGGATTTCCATGAAGGAGATTGTGGTGGGCATCTAAGTTGAAGATTATTGCTAACAAGATCCTTAGAGATGGTGTTTACTGGCCCACCTTGTTTGTAGATGTTCATAAACAGGTAATCTCCTGTCACAAGTGCCATGTCTTTGAAGGTAAAAGGAAACTTTTTCCTTTTCCTTTGAAACCTATTTCTGTGGACACTCCATTCCAGCAATTGGGTTTGAAATTTATTGGCGAGATTCACCCACCTTCTTCAGGCCAACATAAGTTGATCCTCACAACTACAGACTACTTCACAAAGTGGATTGAAGCAGTACCCTGTAGGCAAGCCACAAACTCAGTCATTATTAAATTCTTGAAAACTAATATTTTGTCTCATTTTGGATTCCCTAGGAAAATCATAACTGATAATGTAACAACTTTCAGATAAAAAGCTAATAGAATTTTGCAGTAAGTACCAGATTACTTTGGGACATTCCACAACCTATTACCCTCAGGGAAATGGGTTAGCTGAGTCCTCAAATAAAATTTTGGTGAATATCATAAAGAGTATGTTGCAGAAAAATAAAAAATATTGGCACAACAAGTTGGTTCATGCACTTTGGGCTGAGAGGATGACAACAAAAAGATCAATTGGTATGTCCCCATATCAGTTGGTATATGGAATTGATGTTGTTTTCCCTACCTCTTTGGGTGTTTCTATTATGAAGTTGTTGCAAGAAGTACAAGAAGAGACTAATGACACCCAAAGCAGCATCAATCAGATGATCCGACTCCAAAAGTACAGAGAGGAGGTGTATAACCAGACACAGGTCATTCAAGAAAACATCAAGAAGATTTATGACAAAAGAACCAAGGAGGATTATTTTGAATTGGGTGATTTAGTACTGAAGTGGGATTACAAAAATGAAGACAAGGGAAATCATGGAAATTTCGACAGTTTGTGGAAAGGCCCTTGCACCATTCATGCATATAGAGGAAACAATGCATTCTTACTCAAGGACAACGATGGGAAAGACCTTCTAGGAGGACCTGTAAATGTTAGGATACTCAAACTTTATGTTCCACCAGAATGAATATCTTAGTCACTCATATCATTGTAAAAACCACTTTACTTTTACTTTTATGTCATGTGTGAGGTGATTTTTTATCATATGGTTGAAGCCCGAAGAGAAGGCCCTAAGACATTGATCTGGATCATCAAATTTACAATCAAAATAAATCAAATCAGTATGCAGACAAATCATCGAGGAAGGAGATTCAAAGTAGTGGGTAGCTGGATTCTTGGCACCTCACAAGGAGAGCACCATCCCCAAGTGGAGCCACTGTTATAACCCTATGTTTCATAGGATCACCTGGTGATTATTATCCCTTATTCTAGTTACATTATGTTGTAAATAATATTTTTATTCTACAAATGAATTACAAAAGAGAAAGAAAAGAAAAAGAAAGAAAGAAAAAAAAAGGAAAAATAAAAAGAAAGAAAAAAAAGAAAAAAAAATGAAAGAAAGAAAATACAAAAAATCAAAGGAGGGTATAAAAAATAGAAAAGCAAGTGATAAGAACCCCATGGAATAATTTTGCTTGATTCATACTGTCTAACCATGATCAATATCTTTCAAGTTATGCAGATAGGATAGTGAATAATCTTGGCTAAAAAATCTAATCTTAGCCAAGTTAGATAGGTTAGTGAATAAGTTTGATCAAACAGTTTAAGCTTGGTCAAATGTCCTAGGTTAGAGTAATTTTTAACCCAACAATTTAATCTGGGTTAAGGTGTTAGGTAATTAGAATAGGATATAGTTTAGAAAGTCTTATTTCAATAAATTGATGAAATATTGATTGAATGCTTTTGATTTGAGTTAAAATGGTGTAGTTTTGACCCCTTGGTGACAAATGAAGAAAGGGTAAGTTGCAAAAACCCACAAAATGATTTTATCCTAAGTTTTGAAGTGATATGAAATGTTTGGCACATTGTGTTAAAGGGTTTGTTGATCTCAAAGGATAATCAACGTGTGCTCAGATCTACGGTCGACAGAGAATATCAGACCCCCATTGACCTTTCTGCCTTTAACGGTGGGGGGCGGGTCTGAGTTGGTGGTATTCCTTGAGAAGGCCCCTCATAACATGTCTCCTTATTGTTAACTCAAGCCCCCCTAACTCCTTACCACTTACCGCCTAAACCCCCTCACTCCTCACCCATACCACCTCTGCACTCCACCCCCACCCTCCACTACCGTGTCTCCATGTCACACTCCACTCACCTGCCACCCGTCACATATCATCCACCCATTGGCCATCCACTACCATCCATGTCACCTCAATCCACCCATTAGCCACTCAATTCCCTCCACATCAGATCCGATATGTCTGTTGGCCAATCAATGCAGTCGACCATTACCATTACCCAACCGACTCACCATCCACTCCATAATGAACACCCATTTCAACCATTTAACATCATTTTTTCACCATTCTACATTGTTCATCGATATAGAATCAGTCAATGCCATAATTTCCCATTCTCTAGAAAACCTCCGTCAATATTTCAGTCAACAAACTGCCATTAAAACCTGGTAAACACAGACTACACCTTTTCCGTTTGGAGGTATCTGTTTGACGATGGCACCCAAATCCAAATCCTTTGAGACTGTAGACAATACTTTCCTACCTACTCCCATTGATCTGGATCATATCCCCCTGGATGATAAATATTATTTAATTGTAGAGTTGAAGTGTGAATTCAACTTCTTCGAATTACACTTCTGTCTCAAGGATGTTTTTCTGGATCAGAGCGACGTGATCAGGCTCTGGGAATCTAATCTTCCACTGTATATTTTCCCCCAAACATATCATTTTCTTGAATTTTCCCTGAAATGTCAAGCCCACTACATTCCCAACCAAAGGGCCATTGTTTCTTCATCTGTAGAAACACTTTTGACCATCACCCATAAAACGATAAATCAAATATTGCAGATACCCAAAAATGACTCTGCCTCCCCCTTATCCATTGAGATACTGACTGAGATATATTAGAAGTTATCTTTCCCATAGAGATCTCATATCTTTGAACTTTTCCTCCCTAAAGATGCACAATTTTCAAAAAACAATCCCCCATACCATTCCTTCATCTTCTCAGTTAAAGGAAACCATATCATTTCCTCCCTCTGTTGTCTACTAGGATACTATTCAAATGAGTGGTTAGATGAATCCATTCTGGGTTTTCTATCCATCTTCTCCATTGAAGAAAAGTCTACTACACAATTTGACTACAGTCAGTTTCTAGCTGACAACATTCACGAACAACTATTCAAGTTTTCTACAAAAGGTATGTTCAGTTATTCTTCAATATTGGTGTACTTGTTCCTCTTTTTCCAAGTAGACATATACAACACATCATAGGTTACTTTCTTCCTTTGACACAGAAAAAGGAAGGATGCACATGGCATTCTTGCAAGCACATGTGCCTCATCCTAAGGCAATTTATGACTACAAGAGGTCAACATTTGAGTTTTATATAAAACAGGCGCATCCATATGATCAGATGGATATGCATAGACAAATTGGTGAGATAATTTTCTCCATCCTTTCAAATACCTCCATGACTGTTTCAAATTTGCAGGTTTCCTTAAACAATGTCTAGTCTTAGTTGAAGCTGGAGAATATATCTTCCCTAGAAAAAGATAACAAGATTAAATATCTGAAGGAGATGGTACTCAAGATTGGATATGATCCATCAAATATTAAAGAAGCTGAGGAGATACTAAAGAAGAAGAATGCTGACATAGAATCCTTAAGGAAACAACTAAAAATCCTATCCAAAGAAGACCCACACACAAAAGAAATGGAAGAGACTAAAGGCCACAAGGAGGAAATGCTAAAATTGATCACGGAGCACAATCCACAGATCAAGGATATGGAGGCTGAGATAGAGAAGTGTTGACGGACGAAATTGACCGTCTGTCAATTGGAAGAACGAGTCTAGTACGAGGTTGTCTAAATAACCCAAGCCATTTGGTATAACTCATTCTGACGGGTTTAATGGCTCCATTGGCCAATATAAAATTCCTAGAAGAAACAAATAAAATAAATAAAAGAGATGAAATAACTAACTTGTTGGCGATGAAAGTCACTCCTGGATTGCGGCAGGAGCAGAGCCCGACGCCCATCATTTTATGTCACGATTTGTGTATGAAAGGGGTGATCCAATGGAAGTAAACTCAGATGATATTGTTTCAAATATGAAACTAGGCCAGGCATGCATGGGCAAGTGAGGTCTTAGAGATACTCCAGACAGTGAGTTGTAGTAAGGGTGAGTAGGGGGAAGAATTGAATCAGAGAGATGCAAAGGTTTGTTATCAACATGAGGTTTCTAGCAGACTGTAGGAGAATGCATTTAAATGTGAGATCTTCTTACATTCAAATGCAGAAAACTAAAGAATACAATAGTTCCACAATAAATCCTTTATCATAACACAACTGCAATAATCAATGTGAATCAGTCAATCATGAACTCCCTCAGTATGAGATGAAAACTAGATGGAATAAAGAAACTGTCTTTCATTAAACAAGAGATCTTACATACAGATTCATAACCAGAGGACTAGAGTGTCTGTTAAAACATTACAATCTAGAGATTTTCTCTACCATCGATCCTTTGAAAAATATCAAAACTAAGTATATATACTCCTAAACATTTGCCCAACAAAGGCCTACTGGAATTTTGGGACGAGGAGTCTCTTCAATCAAATCTGGCCTGCACTCTTCTATCATACACCACCTTAATTCTACATTTCTCATGCTAGGGGGTAGCTGAGCCTTTAAATGTTGAATTAGCGTGTGCAGGCTTCCCTAGCGAGTCAAGGACTCAGTGTGGCTTCCATGAAAAGAGCCAGTACAAAGGACGTTCTCGGGTAGACTTTCAGCCGAAACATCCATACTTTACAATTAATGAGTGAGGAAAGGTTTCAACCACCCTCTCTCTTCTTCATTCATTCCTAGCAGGTACCAGGATTTAGATCATGTCGAATCGGCGTCTGGAGAATATAGTGCCCCCCTTTTGAAACTCAATTCGATGCCTTTGGCCTCCTTTTTGTGCAGCTCTTTCTATTTTCTCGAGTGACCACGGGCCATGACCCTACACCTATTTTCTAGAGTGCTTTCGACGTTTCGAGGCTCGTGGATAGGAAGGAGCAGGTCTTCTTTCTTCGAAATCGCCATGGGTGAAATTTCGGGAGGACCTAATGGTTGCCACGCGTCCCCCCACTGATCTGACGGTTCTGAACTAATTCAGTAATACTGCGGGCCCGGGTCTGAGACATCTTCGATGCTTCGCGCTTTGGGGGTGTGAGAGAGCTGCTCCTTATCCTTTAAAATCGCGATGGGAGAAAAGGTAGAGAACCTAATCACACGCCACGTGTTCCTCCAGGATGAATGGCTAAGATCACTCTCAGCACTTTGGGGCCTGTATTTTCAAATGATAAACATTAGCACCCCTCCTTTAGGCGTGCTCCTCTGTGACCGGGTGCCAAAACCATGGGTCTAATTCTGGGCGCTTTTGACATTTCAAGATTCGAGGTTTCGAGAGGTGAAATGACAAGGAGCACTTACCCCTCAAACTCTTGAATGCCGACGTGACATGGATGTGCGCCGCACGTCCTTTAGATGAACGCCCCAAATAGTATTCATTATTATAAAGGGGGATGCCTCCATTTACAGGCTCACTTGATGTGACCTGGTGCTAAGACCGTGGGCTTGGCTCCAAAGGTGCTTTCGGCGTTTCGTCGATCAACAATTTCAGCTGTAAATAATGGGAGGCTCCTTGTCTCCCGAAACATCGATCCTCGATACGTTGACTGGCCATCACCTGTCCCAATTGGATCAGGCAACCCAAATTTTCCTTGAACTATGGGCGCTACCCTTCGTGCTGAATCCTGGGCAGCTTGACAGCCTCGAAAACCCGATGACCGTCAATTTTCTTTGTTGGTGAATCTCGGTTGCTGACAACCAACACTTCACCTGCTCGCTTGACTCAGAACTAGAAAAGGGATTCTCCCGTGCTGTGCTCAAGTGCTTCTTGTGCAACCTACAGACCTGGGTACTTTTGCGCCCAATAGAAATTGTCGCTAACATTAGGCTCCATGGGGGATAGAGTCATCCCTGTGATACTCTAAGAACTCATTCTACAGCTTCAATGCCTTGCTATTGGGATATGGAGTCATTTACTAAGCCGAAAATATACAAACAAAAAATGAACAAAGAACTAAAGGACAATATTTACAAACAAAGGAGTCGTCTAAGGCCCAAACAAAACATTTCTTCAGAAAATGCCCATTTACTGGGTTGTTGAAAACCTCTTCACCCTCTAGATCTTTCAACTAGTACGTGTTGTTTGAGAAAACCTCAGAGATTTTGAAGGGGTCGATCTATAGGGTGTCAAACTTGTTGTGTTTTCCCTTATCCTATCTGGGTGCATCCCACTTAAGTACCAAATCCCCTATCTCGAACTCCTTCTTCCTGACCTTCCTGTCAAAAGCCTGTTTGACCCTTTGTTGATGACTATGAGTTGTGTTCCTCACCTGTTCCCTGATCTGCTACACTTCTACTATCTGATGAATCCTTCTAATCATATGATCCAGCTCTCCTTCATAATCTTGAAAGAACTTTGCCACAGGTAAGGCGAGCCGAGCGGGAAAAACCGCCTCTGCTTCGTAAACCATCTGAAAAGGTGAGGTGCCCAGGGATTTCTTCGTTGTCACTCGATCAGCCCATAAAGAAAATTTCAACTTTGAATCCCATACCCTTTTGTTGTCCTCCAATAGTCTTTTGATGATCCTTATCCGACCCTTGTTGGAGGACTTTGTTAAACCATTTCCCTGGGGATAGTAGGGGGTGGAGTGAATTAGCGAGATATGGAACTGCTCACAGAACTTAATGAGAGGCTCATATTTGAAAGAAGTAGCATTATCAGTGATGATCCTGCTGGGACAGCCAAACCTGGCTATGATATCCTCCAAGAAGTTGATAATTACTTTGTGGGATGTACTTTTGGTGGGGGCAGCTTCTATCCACTTGGTGAAATAATCTATTGCAGTCAGGATCCATCTGTGCTGGCCACTTGAGGGAGGATGAATTTCCCTGATAAATTCTATCCCCCACTGTTGAAAAGGTGTTGAAGCTATCACAGGCTTCAGTGGTAGTGGCCCAAGCTATTGTTTCCCTGAGAACTTTTGGCATTTAACGCAGGCCCTGATTTCTTTGCTGACATCAACGAATAATGTGGGCCAGTAATACCCAACCCTAAGGATTTTGTGAGCTGTGGTCTTCCAGAAATGATGCCCCCCACAAAGGCCTCTGTGGAAATCAAACATAACTTTATGGCCTTCTAGTGGGTTCAGACATCTCAGCAGCACTCCTAGAGGGTCTCTCCAGTATAAGACTTTCCCAATGAGGCAATATCTGACTTCCTTGAGCTTCAAATCTCTTGCCTTACTTTTACACATTCCATCTGGGGGCTTCAACTCCTGCAGAAAGTACAAAATGTCATGATACCAGGCACACTCTACCAGTAATATGCCTTCCTGAGAGCATTGACTGGGCAACTCAGCTTGTTCAATTCCTGAGCAGGTATTGATGAAACTAATGCCCAAGGCTTCGTAATTGGATTCAACCAGTAGCTTGGCTAAACCTTGCCCCTTAACCAACTTGGTTGGTTTTATTTCCAAGTCAAATTCCAGGATTCTAGCGATCCATCTGCCTCTTCTCCTATCTATATCGGGCTGCACAAGGATGTCCTTCACAGAAGCCGAAGGAATGTATGCAGTTACCTTTGAGTGCAAGACATAGACTCTGAAATCTTTGAGAGTTTTCACTAAGGCATAGGCCTATTTTTCCATGATTTCATACATGATCTCTGCATCTCTTAATGCCTTATTGAAGAAGGCAATGGGTTGTTCTTTCCCTTCCTTATTTTTCTGCAACAAGACCGCTGCTACTGTATCAAAAGAAGAAAAAGAGAAAATTAGGAACTCTTTGGAATAGTCAGGACTGATCAGCACAGGTGCCTCAGTCAATGCCCTTTTCATTTGGATAAAATATTCCCTGGGTTCAACGGTCCATTTCACTTCATTTCCCTTCCTGAGCATGGCTGTGATGTGTTTCACCAACTCAGTAAAATTTGAGACGAATCTCCTCAAGAAATTAATCTTCCCCAAAAAGGCCTGAACTTCCTTCTTGTATCTAGGAAGTGATAGGGTTTGAATTGCCTCTACCCTGCTAGAATCAATCCTCACTCCCTCTGTTGATACTATATGGCCTAATAAATTCCCCTCCTTCATAGTAAACAAAGATTTCTTGGGGTTTAGGGATAGGCCAAACCTCCAACACTTCAGGAAAACTTTCCTCAAGTGGCAATGGTGCTCCTTGTCTGACCTGGAGAAGACTGTGATGTCATCTAGATAGATTACCACAAACTAGTCCTTCTCCCCGATGAAGGCTATGTCCATGGTGTTATCACTGAAATTTCGTCCGCACAGGGCGACAAGAACTCCACATCATCACAGAAAAACAATCATTCATGGCACAAGGATTAATTCCACAGCATAGCAAAAGGGTCAAAACTATACAAAATGGCCAAAAAATTACAAGGCGCTTGGCACCCACTAGGCGCGCGCGCACGCGCAACATCTTCATACCTAGTGCACATATGAGCGGTTGTGGGGTGAAAAACCCGCGCGCCTGCCAAACGATGCATTTATGAAGCTGGTCGGCCTCCCAACCACTAATGGATCGGCTCCCAAGTCGATTTGACACCAAATCCGAGCTCAATCTGTGTGGGGAGGCTGGTCAAAGACCTAATTGTGCCCTAAAGAGCCCCTTTTCACATTCAAAA
>ML823659.1:77982-100056 GCA_009831015.1 Picea engelmannii
GGATTTTTCATATGCAGACTGAGTCAAATGGGGAAAAGGAGGAGCTTCTTCAACATAATGAATTTTGGGGTCAAACTCGTCTATCTCCTCCCCTCCCTCATGAGTAACCAGGTTATTTTGGATAGGGGTTTGAATCCTTTGATATTCTTTGTCTTTTTCCCTTTTTTCCCTTGGGAAGGCCCATGGTCCATTGTTATCAAGTATCCTGAAACCTCTACCATCAGCATTCTGGGAATTTATGTACATGGGCTTCCCTTCTAACTCCCACCTTTCCATTCTAGTAGAAAGTGACTTTATTATTCTAGCTGTCTCATCTGTCTGAAGGGGCAGGGGAGAGGAGCTGGATGAGGAAGCTTCAAGCCTTTTCCTATATAAGTTTCTACCAGCAGTGTTCTTGAGTCAGTCAACAACCAATATATTATATTCTACCTCCACGGCTGCATCTTGCATATGGGCCAGTGTAGTGGCTCTTCTTTCCCTCAACAGGAGGTAGAAATCGGGATCAAAGGCGCTAGCATAAGTGATCTTTGCAGAATCTTCGGAGCGTTTTATCTCAGCAGGGATTTTGTTGTACATTTTATTAAATCTCTTGGAGAAGTCGGAGATAGACTCTCCTTCCTTTCTCTTCAAAGACCCAAACTCTGTCATGTAATACATGAAGTCTTTTTTATCTCCCCACTGTCTCAAAAAGGCATTATCTAAAGCTTCAATCCCATCAACATATCTAGGAGGCAGGGCCTTGAACCATTTTCTAGCCTCACCTTGAAGGCTATGGACAAAAATCCTCATCCATACATCTGCATGCATGATGACATTATCATCAGTGAAACGGTAAAAAGCTTCTAGGTGTTCTTCTGCAGTTATGTCCCCCTCACCTATAAACTTGGGCATCTACTTGAGGTAACCATCTATTGGGAGGGCATTGAGAGGTTGCGGTAGCACGAGGGGAGCATACCTAACAGCTATAATGGCCTCTATTCTGGTCATAGGGGGATTTTCTCCCGCCATAGGGATATTGTGTGGAGGAGAACTCGGAGGAGAAGGAGCTCGAAAAGGGGATACTGGGGATGAGCTTCTAATGGGAGTGGGAAACAATAGGGGATTTAGGGAGAAGGTTAATGAGCTTAAGTCAGCTGATGTTTCCCTTCATGTAGAGGCGACAACAGTAACTAGAGGAGGAGCGGTAATTCCAAGAGTGGGGAAATCTTCTATGGTCATGGGTCTACGCCAAGGTGCAGCTTTAGGAGAAATGGGAGTGACAAGGATTTCTCCCTCTAGTCCTAGACCAGGGGGGAAAACCTCAATAGGAACACTCCCGAAATTCAGGAAACGGGAAACTTCAAAAAGCAGTCTGCTAGGAAACTGAGGAAGATAAAATGGAGTTCTTACAGAAGGATATGGTGGATAACCTGGTTCAACGACGATAGATTCTCCTTTAGAGGCCTTTCCTTTTCTGAGGACCACCTCTGGATCAGTTTCTAGTGTAGCTAGAGGCAGCTGAGGATGGGACCACGTGTGCCTACCTTTGAAATCCACAATTGACAGGGTAGGTTCGCCACAGTGGAGTCATCACAATGGAGTCGCCAGGTGCATAGTAGCAATCTTCAAAGGCTCTGATACTCGATGCACCTTCAAAATCATAGGCTCAATGTCATTCAATCCTGGGGAAAATTTTCAACTTAGTCCTTGACAACGGCGCCAGAAATGTTGGTGATGGAAGTCACTCCTGGATTGCAGCAGGAGCAGAGCCCAACGCCCATCATTTTATGTCACGATTTGTGTATGAAAGGGGTGATCGAATGGACATAAACTCGGACGATATTGTTTCAACTCTGAAATTAGGCTAGGCATGCATGGGAAAGTGAGGTCTTAGACATACTCTAGACAGTGAGTTGTAGTAAGGGTGAGTAGGGGGAAGACTTGTATCAGAGATATGCAAAGGTCTGTTGTCAACATTAGGTTTCTAGCAGACTGTAGGAGAATGCATTTAAACATGAGATCTTCTTACATTCAAACGCAGAAAACCAAAGAATACAATAGTTCCACAATAAATCCTTTATCATAACACAACTGCAATAATTCATGTGAATCAGTCAATCATGAACTCCCTCAGTATGAGATGAAAACTAGATGGAATAAGAAAACTATCTTTCATTAAGAAAGAGATCTTACATACAGATGCATAACCAGAGGACTAAAGTGTCTGTTAAAACATTACAATCGGGATCTTTGCTCTACCATCGATCCTTTGAAAAATATCAAAACTAAGTATATATACTCCTAAACATTTTCCCAACAGAGGCCTACTGGACTTTCGGGACGAGGAGTCTCTTCAATCAAATATAGCCTGCACTCCTCTGTCATACACCACCTTAATTCTGCATTTCTTGCACTAGGGGGTAGCTAAGCCTTTAAATGTTGAATTAGTGTGTGCAGGATTCCCTGGCGAGTCGAGGACTTAGTGTGGCTTCCATGAAAAGATCTAGTACAGAGGACCTTCTCGGGTAGACTTTCAGTCGGAACATCCATACTTTGGAATTAATGAATGAGGCAAGGTTTCAACCACCCTCTCTCTTCTTCATTCATTCCCATCAGGTACCGAGATTTAGATCACATCGAATCGACGTCTGGAGAACACAGTACCCCCCTTCTGAAACTCAATTCGGCACCTTTGGCCTCCTTTTTGTGCAATCCTTTCTATTTTCTTGAGTGGCCACGGGCCATGACCCTACGCCTATTTTCCAGAGTGCTTTCGGCATTTCGAGGTTCGTGGATAGGAAGGAGTAGGTCTTCTTTCTTCGAAATCAAGAGGCACGAAATGCTAAGAGGACCTAACGGTCGCCACGTGTCCCCCCACTGATCTGACAGTTCTGAACTGATTCAGCAATACTATGGGCCCGTGTTCGAGACGTCTTCGATGCTTCGTGCTTCGGGGGTGTGAGAGAGCTGTTCCTTACGCTTTGAAATCGTGATGGGCTAAAAGGCGGAGAACCTAATCACACACCATGTGTTCCTCCAGGATGAACAACTAAGATCACTCTCAGCACTTTGGGGCCCGTCTTGTCAAATGATAAACATTAGCGCCCCTCCTTTAGGCCTGCTTCTCTGTGACTGGGTGCCAAAACCATGGGCCTAATTTTGGGCACTTTCGACGTTTCGGGATTCGAGGTTTCGAGAGGTGAAATGACGAGGAGCGCTTACCTCTCGAACTCCTGAATGCCAACATGACACAGATGTGCACTACAGGTCCTTCAGATGAATGACCCCGATATTATTCATTATTATAAAGGGGGATGCCTCCATTTACGGGCTCGCTTGATGTGACCTGGTGCTAAGACCGTGGGCTGAGCTCCAAAGGTGCTTTCGGCATTTCTCCGATCAACGATTTCAGTTGTAAATAATGGGAGGCTCCTTGTCTCTTGAAACACAAATCCCCGTTACGTCGACTGGCTATCACTTGTCCCAATTGGATCGGACGACCCAGATTTTCCTTGAACTATCGGCGCTACCCTTCATGCTGAATCCAGGGCAACTTGACAGCCCTGAAAACTCGATGACCGTTGATTTGCTTTGTTGGTGAATCTCAGCTGCTTACAACCAAAACTTCGCCCACTCGCTTGACTCGTAACTGGAAAAGGGATTCTCTCGTGCTGCGCTTGGGTGCTTCTTGTACAACCTGCAGACCTGGGTACTTTTGTGCCCAACAGAAATTGTCTCTAACATAACTAATTACTAAACAATATATATATATATATATATATATATATATATATATNTTAGCAAAAGATATACAAGTCTCATTTATTTACATGATTTACAAGATGCAAGTTTTAATCGAAACTTACGAAAATCTATGTGAAAAATGATTTCTTCTAGGAAGCAGATAAAGAAAGCACATAAAAATATTTATTGTTTTTCTTTTATAAATTTAAAGAATCTTGCAAAAAGAAGTTAATGAAACATGAGGATGTGGATAGTCAAAGATGAACCATACATTCTAGTTTCAATGATATGAAAAACACAAAAAATACAAAGAAGCTATCATGTCAGTGAATTAGTGAGGTGTATCCAAAAATCTGCATGAGTGGTGGACATCTGACTACCATGTCCAGGAGAGAAATCTACAATGAACCTTATGATTGTTCTAAATAAATTCAGAACATGTATTGGCAGCTTAGGTTTTAATGACAGAAAAGGAAACAAAATCATAAACCTGTGATCTCATAATTATACATGATTACAACAAGATAAATCTGGAAGCAATCTATTCATTTTATCATTCAATTTAAAACTCAAAGATAAATCCCATTATTTAAATTGAAGATATAATCACAGTATTTGTATTTTGATGAATAAAATGATAGATGGTATTTATAAATAAAACCTCCTACACATCACAGATCATTTAATCTAAATATATTAGACCTGCACATGTAACAGGATTAAAAAAAAACATAAATAACAACATTATAAACAAAAGGCTAATGGAAAAATGCATATATGTCGTTGTATTAAGTTTTTGGAATCACTTGTCCATTATGTAGTTCTAGAAGAATTTTTTTTTGGATAATAGACTTTAAATATTGGAAAAAATAATATATAAATGATAATAATTAACCATGTATTGATAAAAAGACTAAATCTATTTAAATCAATGCATAATCAATTATTCAAAGAATATGAAGATATTATAATGAAAATAAAACCATTTTTCTCAGAGGACAAAAGCCATTAAGAAACTTGGAATTCCATATTCTTCTTTGAAAATGCTCGTCCATTCTCCCAAAGATGCCAACCATCCATTACTCCATTTGTGTTATAACCCTAATTTTCACCATACATCCTTACCTGGCATCAGGCCATCTTCGATCATTTCTTTGCTAAAGCATTGTTGAACAACTCTTTAAAAAACCTCTTTTATAAGGGCCCACGCACCTTACTCCATTACTGCATGCTTGTACATGCTAGCTAACCTAAAATAAACTGCTTGGACCTACAAAAGCACGAAAAAAGGAAAGTTTCCGACGGAACACACAACTTTAGGTGAGTTAACTAAAACTCCCGACCATGCATGGCCGAGGGTTCGTCCAAATACCTAGATTCTTCTAGCCTATAAAAGAAGGGTTAGGGGTCCCATTTGGAAGAGGAGAAAAAGAGTAAAGAAACTCTACCCAATCACATATTCCCATTGTCCCAACCCTTTAGCCACCCTTGTGCAAGAAGAGATACAAAGAAAAGAAGTTGGAGGACATTTGAAGAGGAGCCCAGGATCAGGATTCATGGAGAAGTGGTCGGTCTCGACATTGTAAGTTGATTCATTAAAGTTAATAATAAAGAAATGTTTTTCCCACCCCACTATATGAGTTCTTCATAGCTCAATAAATATATGTTTGAATCTCTAACCCATTAGTTTGTAGGTAAAATGCATGTGTAGTTTGTTTCTTGTTTTGTATGCAGGTCAACCTTGGGAGGAGAGTTTCCAACAAGTGGTCAAGTGTGAAGAAGGATTGACATCAACCATCCAGAGAAAGGTATGTTGGTCTAACCATGTATTTACTGAAAATAAACAGGGATTAGGTCTAGGGACAAAGGTAGAAAGTAGATTTCTTTCAGTCATATCTGTATGCATAATATAACCCTATTTACTAGTCCATAGGGGGATTTCCCACCACAACAGAATTGGCAACTGTACTGGGAAAGTCTCTAGGGTTCTTGGGAGTATTTTTGGGTAGTTTTAAAAGACTCGTTTTCTTGCCTATTTTTTGAAGTTTCTACAAAGTTTGAGCTAACAGAGAGTCTGGTTTTCCATACAAGCTGTCTCTGTTATTTTCTTGACTATGTTTTTTCGAGACCCAGAGAGGTACATGCACCCTACATAAGGTCTGCACGCATGTACCCACGCCCTACTCTCTTACAGCCCATGTGTAAACGCTAGCTGAAGAAGTAGCAGTAGCGTGTAGACTCCAAAACAATTTTGAGACAATCATCCTCTTCCCTGTCAAAATTAGACATTCTCAGGGGTTTTCTGGAATTCTTTCTAAATCTTGGTTGTTTGCAGTCTTATTTCAGATTGGTTTGTTTTACGAAATTTTTCCTTACATTGTTTTCTTTTTCTGTTAAAGAGAGTGTACAAGATTTTAGGAGATCCTGGTTCTCAATATCAGTGGTCTCTTCCTGGTTTGGATTGTCTATTGTTATTTTTTTTTCAGAGTTTTAGAGATACACGTGGCCTATGGAAGGTCAACATGCGTGTACATGCCCTCTATCTCTATACAGCTCAAGTTCACACGCTTGTTGTTGGATTATCAATAGTGTGCTTGTGAAGGATAGTTTTTGTTGAGGGTAAGGCAGTCATCCTTTCCCTTGACAAGAGTTATACCTCTCAGGTTTTTGAATCTTTGTCCTAGCAGTCAGTAGCTTAGGGTTGATCTTAGCCTTATCTTGCGTTCTTCATTTAAAAGTTGACATGAAATTTTTTTCTTTAGGGTTTCTAGACAAGTGTGAGAGTCATTTTTTAAGTTGCTAGTGTGTGATTTTTTGAAGTGATTCTTTGCGATCTTCGATTAGGCTAGAATTTTTTTTATTGGTTTTTTACTTATTGGTATTTTTCCTTTTTGCTTTATCAACATTTAAATAAATAAAAAATAAAAATCTCTTTCATTTTCTTGTTTGGTAAGTGTGATTTTGCATTAGTAGCCAGGGAAAAATCTTTGTTTTCTTAAGTTCTTGATAGTTTACTTAGATTTTAAGTAGCTTGTATTCAAGTGAAATCCTTCTTTAAGTTTGTTGATTCAAAAGATCTCAGAAAAATAATATTTTTTTTTTTTTTTTGAAAAGTTGTTGAAAATTTGCATAAAGTGAAATTTTTGTTTCCAACTTTCTATTCATTTTTTACTTTCGTCTTTCAAAACATCATCAGTTTCACTTTCATACCCCTTGACATAAGACAAGACATAAAATTAACACTAAGTCTAAAATTTATTAGACTTTTATGTTTGTAGGGTTAACCAACTAGTTCAGGATTAGGGCCTTGGATTAGGTTTGAGAGGAAACTCTTCAAGGCCATTAAAATCAAATATTGGAGTCTGAGTTAGGGAGTGTCTATGTCCAGTATCGTGAAAGTTATCCAGGACCCCCCTCTAACACAGGGGATAAACACGAGGTCGTGTGCGGAAAGGTAGTAAAGATAACCCCTCCAAAGCTGGACCAATCGTAGTGGAGAACACATATAGAGGGCTTGTTTTGGTATTCCGTCAATTGCATTTGCCACAGGGCTTCGTGGGTCTCAAATATGTTCGAGGTCCTCAGCTTTATTCCAGACCAGTTTCTCTCGATACCCTTGATAGGTTTTAGGCTTGATACCCTGCTCATTTTCGTCTACTCAACTTTCAACTGTACCCGCCTGGTGACTGTTCGCACGCTGGCAACCTAGTTGCCTATCGTTTTTAGGGACATACACAAGTGACTGCAGGGGTATACTGCGGTACCTAGGAAAAACATCGGGCCACACTTTGTAGAGTATACCTAGAGGGTTCTTCCATTTTTGAGTTTCACTTGCACCGGTAAGTTTCTCTAGTGTTGGTTGTTGTAACTGTTCTTCCAATTAATTTAGTGTTTACCTGTCTTATCTTCTAGGGAATTTTTTAGTGTGTGTTGTTTTTCAACGGTTAGACTACCCTAGTGTGTCTTTGATCTTCTCACATAGTGGAGTATCATGAGCTCCACGAGTCACGAAGTCTTCTTAGCCTTCCGCCGATTACACTGGAGCCACCCCCGCCACCACTAAGGTGAAAGCTAGACCAACAAGGGTATTTTGAAGCGACCGGGTCACAAGAAATTGTGCCCGATCAACATCCAGAGGAATCGACCATTTTAGACCTTGGAGTGAAAGATTTTGGTCTGGTTGAAACCTTCACCACTGATATTTTTGCACCCACCATCATATCAATTCATCCTTACGAGTGCCAGACAGTGTCGCACACAACAATGGAAACAAATGTTGTTACTCCTTCTGGGAATTCTTCAATTCCCACTACAACTATCACCACAGGAGAGTTTCCACCTCCTAACCCATTGTCATTGGTCTAGGCCACCATGGTCTCAACCGCAACTACATCGCACAGTGGTCCGATCCTGTCTCTGGTGGCAACCACAACCCCTTTCACACCAAGTGCGACAGGCCCTCCGTTCTCATACGAGATTCCTAGTTCAGGTACAACTCCTGTACTTTCCTACTCCACTTCACAGACTTCAGGTCTGGGGGCAGGGAGCTCTACCACTCCTCTGTAAGGACACATGGGGGGCACTCTTGCTCCTTTTAACACTTTCCCTTACAGGGGAGGTCATATACCTCCTTCGTCCCCTTCACTCGGTGGTGCGCATCAAGAATCCGTAGGGCCACCTACACACCATAGTTTATTTGGGGCGGGGAGTGAAGGAACAACTTCACATATTATGCCGGTAGGTTCGACACCATTTTCTTTGTTTGGTGCATTTGGTAACAACGCTTTCTTGTCAGCTACTTTCCCCACTGGGGGCAACCCTAGTTTTGGACAATCTATTCCTATGCAGGGTACTATTCCTGCACATGGGGCACACCCAGGAACTTCTTCTGTAGCAGGGCCCTAGAATTCTTGGCAGGGATCAGTTCCCTCATCAGGAATGTCGATCTGGGGTAATTCATTTCATAATCAATGGAATCCCGAACAAAGAACTATGCCTATCCCCACAGGACTGGCATGGAGCAATCCTTCCCAAATTCCTTCGAATGTAATGCATGCCCAACCATCTATGTCCTATTTCAGAAATTTGTCGATGATGTCTCCTCACATGCAAAATCCACATGCTGGCCATGGCCATTGTTTCTACCAGAATCCAGGCCAGCAGCTAAAATTTTCCTGGCAACCTGATGCCAGTCAAACTCCAGGCCCTTTTTTCCTAGGTTATCACCAACAACCCAAACTACCTTTCCTAGAAACATTGCATTTGCCAGACTTGACAAGGTTGTTGAATGACCCTATCTATCACGATCTGCATTGGCCTCCTATGCCAACGAAGTTGCCTTCAAACATCCCAAAGTTCGAAGCCAAGCCTAACGAAGATCCAGGAGATCATGTGATTACCTTCCATCTTTGGTGCTCCTCTAACTCGTTGAAACATGACTCCATACAATTGCGATTGTTTCAATGTACTCTCATTGGGAGTGCCACAAAATGGTACATTGAGATCGACCGCTCAAGATACTCTTCCTTCGGTGAAATAGTGATGGCTTTCCTAAACCATTTCCAGTTGCCAGTGAGATACGATGTTGGAACCGAATTGCTGGCCAATTTATCACAAACTAAAGCAGACCATATCTCTGATCACATTCAAAATGGAGACACAAAAAGAGTTTAATTAAGGTACCAATTCCACTAGCATTCCTGCTGGAGTGGTTTCTTAAGTCTTTGGTCCCACAGTTTTCCAAAGATGTCGCGACGCCAGGAGTATTTTATGAAGAAGATGCCATCATGAGAGCTCAACAACTTGAGCTAATCTATTCTCAGTCTGGTTTATTGTACGAGATCTTGCCAGATGCACCACGCTCAATACTTGATAACACCAGACAGAGAGTTGGACCACATGCCGATGGTATAGTTGGTTCAGCACAAACAAAGCCCGCTGAGCAATTGATGAAGCAGTTGCAGCAGTTGTCTATACAACACACAACGGCCAACCAAACTACTGCTTCGACTTCTCCCCCTACCAAAATGTCGGATGTACACATAGTGCAATTGACTAATCCAAAGGCCACCCAACAGACTGAAGGAAAGAAAAAACAATGAAATAAATGTAAGAGGGATAAAAAAACCTACCGATAATGCTGGCGGGGAAAACATTGAGAAACGGAAGGTGAGGTATCCATGCAACTTGTGTGTGGAAGACCACCCAATCCATCTATGTCCTCGGCTTGCAGATGCCCAAAATTTTATGGCACAGAAACAACCTGTTGTGTTAACAAATCCTTCTCAACATGGGAAAAATCTAACTCAAGCCTCTGCAAGAATGGAAGGGGGAAGCCAAGGACCCTCTCTATCTTCAACCAACCCCATATCCGTGAATGTATATACGGTGAAGGATGATGCTTTTATATCGACTAGAACACATGACTATAGTAAACCAAGCACTTCTAAGAAGGGAAAAGAAGCCAAACTCCCATCTCTTCCTCTACAGATTGAGAAGACGTTGGGTGAAACCATGACATGCATCCCCAAAGGTGCATTCAAAAAATCTTCTCACAACCCAAACACATGGGACACCTAGAACTATTCTGTGGTGGAAGATTTATCACAAACCCCTTGTGCGATGTCTGCTTTGGAAGTCCTCCAAAGTTACCCTTCCCAGAGGAAATCCTTGTTAACCGCTTTAGGATCTACCGAGACTTGTAATCCAGGTACAACCATGCTGGATACAACCAACCTAAAATCTCATCTTCCTTACCATGTAGTGTTTCATATAGTAGTGGCTTATCCCATGAAAACTTTTTCTTGGAATATTTTCTACACAGTGGTCAATGAGGGAGACTCGACATGCATTATGTCATTGGCATGTTGGAAGGCCGTTGGCCAACCCGTTTTGTCTCCATAACCTACTCTCCTCACTGCTTTCGACGCTCGTTCATTCTGACCACATGGTATCATTTCCTCTTTCCCCATGCAGTTAGGAGGGAAGACTGTGTGTGTCGAGGTAGAGGTAGTCGATGCTCCCCTCGACTATAACCTCTTGTTAGGAAGGAGTTGGACTTATGCCATCCAAGCTATGGTTGCTACAGTTTTTTTGGTCTTTTTGTTTCCACACGAGGGATGGATAGTGACCATCGATCAATTGTCTTTCTCCAAACCTAACCCTTCATTGGGGGCATCCACCGTCCCACTGATCAATAATCCTCAACCAAGTGTAGTCAATGTAGGGGTTGGTTTGTGCCCATATTTGATGGGTACCTTCAATTACCTACCCCCTCAAGGTGATATCAAGTTTATATCCAATCACCATAAGGTTGAGATTTTTCAAGTTTTGTCCTTCCACACGACTTACTTCGATGATCCATGGACACTTCCTTCCCCATCATCCACGATGGATAGGAAAGGGAACCCAGGCATGTCAATGCCCCTGTCCACAGCTGAAGTAGTGTACTCTTTAGTCCAGCAAGCTTCAGCCAACACTGATCCTACTCTTGCACAAGAGTTCGATCCACTTCTAGAACCTATTTGGGCTCAGGGTTCTTTTGCTCACACTGATTCATTAGACTTAGTTTTTCCCACTGATGAAGCTATAATTGAGGCAATGACTAGTCTAGATAAACCCTGGGAAGATATTCATCACAGATCATACTTCCTCCCAAAGTTAAGCCGAATTGAAGTGGGAGAATTCACCGTGACTATGACGGGAGATTGGTCTTGTCCTATTAATCCCTTAGCTACACACGAGGTTTATGTTAAGGGTAATATGGAAACTATTTCTAAGACCTTACCAATCAATATCTCCCAAAACCATGGCGTCATGGAGAATGTTTTCGTCGGAGCTGACTGCTCCCCCGGAGAGATTCAAATCTACACAGATCTTTTTAAAGAATTTTCGCGACGTTTTTGCGTGGTCTTACGAGGAAATGCTAGGCATCAATCCAAAAATAGTTGAACATAAAATCACAACATATCCATATGTGAAGCCTATCCAATAGAATATTTGTCCAGTTAACCCCAAGAAAGTAGTAGCCATTAAGATTGAGGTTGAGAAATTGCTAAAAGTTGGTTTTATCTATCCTATCCATTTAACCCAATGGGTGTCAAACCCCGTGCTGGTCAATAAAAAACAAGGCATGATTCGTGTATGTACTGACTTCCATGATTTGAACAAGGCCTGCCCCAAAGATAATTTTCCCACACCTTTGATTGATGAGATCATTGATGAATGTGTAGGTTGTGAGGCCTTTTCTTTCATGGATGGTTTTTCGGGATATAATCAAATACAAATCAAACCCGAAGACCAACACAAATTGGCATTTATTTGTCCATGGGGTACATTCACATATCGTAAGATTCCTTTTGGTCTTATAAATGTTGGAGCAACCTTTCAGCGGGCCATGTCTTTTTCTTTTCATGACCTCAAGCATATAGTCAAAGCTTATTTAAATGATTTAGCATCTCGATCTCGCAAGAGAATGACTCATCCCACACACCTATGACTTATGTTCAAATGTTGTCGCTACTTTCAGATTCACTTGAATCCAAACAAGTGCAGCTTCTGCATAACGTCAGGACAATTGTTAGGTTTCATAGTGTCAAAAAAAGGGATCATGGTCGATCCTCTCAATGTTGAGGCAATAATTCAGTTGCCCCCCCCCATGCACAATCCTTTAACTTTGGATTCTACAGGGAAAGGTGAATTTTCTAAGACACTTTATCGCTAACTACATCGAGATCACCAAGGGATTTATGCACTTACTTAAAAAAGACGTTCCTTTTTATTGGGATGATGCCACTCAATGCTCTTTCACCGCATTGAAACATGCACTAACAACTGCCCCTCTTCTTCGGCCACCCAACTATAACAAGGATTTCGTATTATATCTGGTTGCAGCAGAGTCAACCATAGGCATGGTCTTAGTTCAGGTAGATGACTTGTTCTCAAAATATGTCATCTATTACCTAAGACGAGGCCTCATAGGACCGGAACTCAATTATTCTCATATCGAAAAACTTGCACTGGCAACAGTCCATGCTGTTCAACGGTTCCGTCATTATGTTCTATTTTGCAAGACCACCGTCATTGCTGTCGTGAATCCATTTCAATACATGTTGACACAACGAGTAATAGGTGGAAAAATCAGTAGATGGATAGTCATCCTCCAAGAGTTTGACTTAGATTTCATTTCAGCGAAGTCCAAAAAGTCATTGGTCTTCGCATAACTTATTTTGGAGCTTCCGGTTGAGTCAGGTGATCTTGTGCTCGAAGAGTCTCCTATCAGAGGAGATATATTTTTTATCACCTCTATGGATCCCTGGTATGGAGATATACTTATCTATCTCTAGACTTTGAAGTGTCCCACCACTACTTCTCGTGATGAGCATCGACGCATATGCCATCAGGCTAAGAATTATCTCATGCTCAATGATACATTGTATCGGAGAGGTGTAGACTGCATCCTACGTCGATGTCTCACTCACGAAGAAGAAATTATAGTGCTTAACGATTTCCATACTGGCGCTTGTGGAAGTCATTTTTCTGGGTTGGAAACAACCCAAAAGATTCTACAATCAGGTTACTTTTGGCTGATACTTATCAAAGATTGTATCAAATCAGTCAAGAAGTGCCATCTATGCCAAATCTTCTCTTGGAAGATGAGGGCACATCCCGCTCCCATGTTTCCTGTCATCACAGTTGGTCCCTTCACCAAGTGGGGGATTGATTACACTACATCCAACCCTCCTTCAACAAGGAGGCACCGCTATATCATCGTAGCTGTAGACTACTTCACAAAGTGGGTTGAGGCTATGCCAACATTTAAAGATGATGGAGAGACTGTAGCTCTCTTTTTATTCAACCAGATAATAAAAAGGTTCGACATACCAAGGGAAATTGTCACTGACCATGGAAGTCACTTTCAAAAATGGATGATGACTAAGTTAACGTCAAAGCTTGGGTTACAACAGGAACATTCGTAACCTTATTACCCCTAAGCAAATGGTCAGGTGGAAGCTGTGAACAAAAATATTAAGACCATTCTACAACAAACGATCAATTCAGCCAAGTCAAATTGGCATTTGATGTTATACTCAACATTATGGGCTTACCAAAAATCTGTTAAGACTTCAACCAGTTTCTCACCTTTCCAACTCGTTTACAGGCTGGAGGCAGTCTTACCTATCGAATGTCAGATCCCATCTCTAAAGTTGGCAGTACAGTTATTGCCAGACACTTCTCCACTTGAAGAATGGTTAGTATACCTTGAGAAGCTCAATGAGTAGGGTCGTGATGCGGCCCTGGCCAATGAGGCTCACAAACATAAGGTAAAGTGTCAGTATGATAGGTCCATTCATCCTCGGATTTTTTATGAAGGCGACCTTGTCCTAGTCTATGACCAAGATAAGGACCCCCTAGAGGTAGGAAAATTCAAATCCATGTGGTTCGAACCTTTCATCATAAAAGAGGTTTTTAAAAAGGGTGATTATCGTCTAGTTTACTTTGAAGGGAATGCTTTGGTGGAGCCTAGAAATGGGCTCTACCTCAAGAAGTATTACTCATAGGCAGGTCACTGTGGGTAACTTTTTGTAACATATGTATTGTCTTTATACTATTACTTTTTAATTTATTTTACTGTTATGGACATGTCCTTGATGTTATCTTTTGTCACTGTGGCAAATGTCAAGTGATTCCAAGGTGTTCATTGGGTATGTAGACGGTGCTAGTCGACACACTTAGAGGCTTACCTCCTCATCTTGGGTAATATTTACACCTCAAGACCAGTTATTATCTTCTGGAGGTATATGCTTAGGTGACACCACAAATAATGTCGCCGAGTATAGTGCAGTTATTGAGTTGCTTTGTGACACTTTGTCATTGGGTATCTCTCATCTCCGGGTCTATCTTGACGCTCAACTGGTTGTGTCTCAGCTAAACAGAGTATACCAGGTTCATGATCCAACTTTACACCGACGTTTCCTTAGGGCACGTCTCTTAGAATGAAACTTTGATTATATTACATATTTTCATGTTCCTAGGAGATTAAACCAAGTTACAAATACTCTAGCTAATGAAATTTTAGATTGGCATCTTGCACACATATGAAATAACATTCACATAAACATGTAAATACATTTTTTTCACACATGATCCATAAGACACAAAAGACAAAAAAAAAAACCATATATAATGTCATAAAGTAACCAAAGTACATAGATGGATGCAAGCGCCTCAAAAATATGACCAATCATGAGTCACGGGGCTTATGCCCTCAAAAAATATATACAAGTAGTGCTCGTGGCACGTAAAAATGTCTAGCTAAAGTCAAGGCCTATGGGCCCTGTTATACTGATCCACAATGTTGGATAAACGTCAAAAAAAATGGACCCATGTTTGTGGTGCCCCCACTACATGAGGCTACATAGATGGTGGTAGGTCCTTAATATTTTCCATTGGGACCATGCGAGTGAGCACAGTAAATTTCCACTCGAATTGTCTCAATACCCTCTCAGCCTCTCTGGATGGAAGATCTCCTGCTACTACTGGTCCCCCTACGATGGCAGGTGCGGCCCCTGTCTGAGGACGATGCCTATTCCTCACATAGTCAGTAGGTCGCACTAGTCCCACATCTGCACACAATGAACACATATCCATCAAATACTCTGGTATAACAAAAAAAAATGATATATATAACGAAAACGACATAAAAATTACATATGTTTAACAAAAAAAAACTACAAAGGTGGAGACTTACCCATCTCCCCTCGCTCCTCACCAGGAGGTACTGGTATCTCAGGGTCTCTTGAGAAATCAATCCCAGCATAGGGGTAATCCTCTATAATCAGGATCTATCGTGACAACCACACGAAGAAGTCATCATCGAAGGAATCATTGGTCCTTCCGCCACCCTTTCGCGACATTAATACTACCCATCTACACACAGCAGGAAGAGAGGCATGATGTCCTCGTACCACTACTCGAGGACTAAAACTTGAAACTCTCTAAAAAAAGAACGAACACAGAATAGTCCTGAACCTGAAGTTCCTATATGTCCGCAAACGACAATCTGTCAACTATCTTTTCATACAATCAAGTAATGTGGTACTCCAATCAAAAACTTGTGCATTTAAGCACTGGACTGCATAGTTCATTTGTGTACAGGACGACTGATGTAGAGTAGCAGAACCAGTAATTCACCCAATAAGAAATACTATCACCTATAGCGATAAGTCAATGATATTACTTATGGGCACCTGCGTGCGCGAGTGGTCTGTATCATTTGCACAATATAGACCTATCAATTTCTCTATGTTATGTGACCCTGTAGGAAAAGTCCGGAAGTTGACTAGTTCCCCTCTCCTGGAGAGGCCAGTCAAAAAATAAATGTCCTCGACCGTGGGCACTAGTGACTGCCCCTCTAACATGAATGCCTCTGCATCCGGATGCCAGTAGTCAACCAAGGAATTCAATAGCCTAGGTTGTGCCTGCATGAAAGGACATAGGAAAAAAATGAGTAACCCACATTGCATCAAAGTAGCCACAACATTGGGGTTTTCCCCGACCAACTCACTAACCTCTTCATGTTCTCTTTCTCTCCAGTGGACATACATCTTGCAAAACACCAAAGTTCAGGAGGGTTAACTGTTTCTTTTTATGCCTTTTTCATTCCATAAGGGGGTCCATGCATGCTGTAATGGTGACAGTCTCGTGTACACGCAAGCAGTGTTTACTCTACCTGAATGTACATGCGGCCTGTCCTAAGACAACCCACGTGGACCTAGGGCTGACCTTTTAAAGGTTGACGCCCCCCTAAAAAATGAAACCCAATGCAAAAATAAAGACTTCAAAACCAAGATAAGGGAGTTTGTACTTACTTGGTCTAGACAGAAGTTCGTTTTGTCCACTATAGCTCCCATAATCACTGCTTTTGACAAAGGGGGTATTTTGGCTCCAGAGTCAATTTCCAAATCAACAATGATGATAATGATATGCCAGCTTCTATTTATAGACTTTTTGGCCTCTTTTTGTCACTTTTTTGGCCTCCCTTATCATTTTCTTTACACCAAAAACCATTTAGAGTGATTCAGGAGTTTCATAGGAGGGCTATGATCGGGTATTGGGACATTGTTTTTGGAGTTTTTGAGTAATTTTTGACGGTACATGAATTTTTTTTTCCGAGGATCAACTGGAGCATATAAGTTAGGTTTCTACCCTGACTTTTGTATCTTGTTGTATTTTTCCTTTGCCATAGGATCTATCCCATTAGGTTATGACATGAAACCATCATTGTTGCTTTAGAAGTGTTGCAACTTGGTGGTAGGGCTTACCAAAACATGGATGCCCTAGGTAGATCCTGGTTACATTATGGTATCCATGCTGTCACTAAAACACTGTAGGCTCGGGAGTCCTTATAGTTTTTCCTGATGACGAGTTTGAGCCTCATTTGGATGATTATTTTTTTCTTTTGACCTCACCCTCAGGACTCCCAAAAGACATAACAAGTCTTCTTTTATGCCTTTTTTTATACCCTTTAAACATGAAAATATTGTCGAGCAATCTTGTGGTCTTTCACGCTCATTAAACTGAAATTTGAAGTCATGTCTGTTCGGTGGTAGTTTACCCCTTTTTCGGTCCGAACAGTCAACTATACGAACAAAGGTATACTCCATGGAACTTCATTTCTATAGAAGAGTACTCTCAGGTATAATATTATCCCTTTTTCGGTCCTGAGTGACTAAACTTATGAAGAAGGAACCCCCATAGAGTCCATAGTTAAGCTCTTTTCAGACTCCCAAAAATTGAAAAGATCGTCGAGTGACCTTATTCTTTGACACTCGTTAAACTGGTACAGAAGAACATTCCTGACAGAGTCCATAGTTAAGATTTTTTCAGACTCCTGAAAAATGAAAAAATGGCCGAGTGATCTTGTCCTTATCACACTCATTAAAATGGTTTTGAATAGATGTCTTGTTGGTGCTAGTTTACCCCTTTTTCGAACCGACTAGACTATATTCGAAGAAGGTACCCCAATGGAGTCTCCTTTTATGTTTTTTTAGACTTTAAATATGAAAAACGACCAAGCTTACCTTCTCTGGGCTCATTAAACTTACATCGAAGGACGTTACCATTATGTGTTTTTTTAACCGCATTTGCATATCTTATACGCTAGCCTTGTAGCACTTTGCTTTTGCGTCTTAACACCCTTGACATCTGGAGGATTTTTCCCAAGTATCATTATTCTGAACATCAGTCTTGTCCTTGCACCTTGAACTTGTATGTTTGTAGCACTCGTTCCTCCATTGTAACGTAACATTCCTTCATTATTTTTCCAAAATCATTAAAAAAAGACAAAAAAATCAAATATACCCCAAAAAGAAGAAGGGAAAAGTATTTTATTTATTGGCAGTATAATGAGTTTCCCTTGGATAAGGCACATATGTCCGTTTGTTTGTCAAACTATGGGAAGTAATACGATCTTAGGAATCTTTTCTCGCTACATAGAGTTGTGTCCTCCTCCATTTGGTTATTCTTCCAAACATATGGAGAGTTTGCGTTGCGTCCTGCTTCATAAACTTATGATTAATGCCATGCTGCCTAAGTCCCATCCTTTGTCGTGTTGTTGTCCAAGGGAATTTTCTACCAAGCCTGAGTTGGCCCCTCTGCAATTTGTCTCTTTCCCTCATACCTGACCATCCTAAATGTCTAATCAAGTCCTTGTTTGAAATCAATGAAGCCTCCAGTCTGATCATCAAGATTATGTAGTCCATGACCAATGAGCCGTCGAAGACCTCTAGGTAGCAAAGTCGTACAACCATATTACACTCCTACCTTGAGTTTTGAATATTTTGAAGTTGTTTCTCAAGCTCTGAAGATCTCATCTCCAGCCATCAGGCCGTATCAGCTTCTAGAAGATGGATACTCTATATGTATATCTTTTTGATTTTGAGATGTAACTCCACTGTGTATTGTTCGCGGCTACACTTTATATAGTTATTTAACATGGATCTACAATGTATTTTATTGGTAGCCATGATTCTATTTTATCCCGAGCATGGGTATACCGGCCTCGATGAGACATTTGTTATTTTGCAGACGGCGCCTCCCGGTTCATGTTCCCGAGGCTCACTTGTTCGGCACATTAGTAAAGATTGGTAATGTATTTTGGCCATTAGATGCTCTTCTGACCTCACACATTAGGGGCCATCTGTTATAACCCTAATTTGCACCATACATGCTTACTTGACATCAGGCCATCTCATATCATTTCTTTGCCAAAGCACTACTGAACAATCTTTAATAAACCTCTTTTATAAGGGCCCACGTTCCCTACTCCATTACTGCATGCTAGCTGACCTAAAACAGCCTACGTGGACCTACAAAAGCACGAAAAAAGGAAAGTTGTCGACGGAACACACAACTTTGAGTGAGTTAACTAAAACTCCAGGCCATGCATGGTCGAGGGTTCATCCAAATACCTAGCTTCTTCTATCTTATAAAAGAAGGGTTAGGGGTCCCATTTGGAAGAGGAGAAAAAGAGTAAAGAAACTCTACCCAATTGCATATTCCCATTGTCTCAACCCTTTAGCCATCCTCGTGCAAGAAGAGATACAAAGAAAATAAGTTGGAGGACATTTGAAGAGGAGCCTAGGATCAGGATTCGCGGAGCAGTGGCTGGTGTCGACATTGTAAGTTGATTCATTAAATTTAATAATAAAGAAATGCTTTTCCCGTCTGAATATATGAGTTCTTCATAGTTCAGTAAATATGTGTTTGAATCTCTAACCCATTAGTCTGTAGGTAAAATGCATGTGTAGTTTGTTGCTTGTTTTGTATGCAGGTCAGTCTTTGGAGGAGAACTTCCAACAAGCGGTCAAGCATGAAGAAGGATTGATATCAACCATCTGGAACAAAGTATGTTGGTCTAACCATGTATTTACTGAAAATAAATCGGGATTAGGTCTGGGGACGAAGGTAGAAAGTAGATTTCTTTCGATCATATCTGCATGCATAATATAACCCTATTTGCTAGTCCGTAGGGGGATTTCCCACCACAACAATTTGAAAAGAAATAAAAAGTTTACAAATATATAATATACAAAAGAAAAAGGATTAAAATCTTCCTCTCCAATTCTTGGATCCTATTGGCTATGAACTTTCTCATATATTTATGCAATGAATGAACAGTCTGGGCATCACTATTAATTTTCGCCACCTAAAATTTGTCTCATAAAAAGACATCAATATCTCTCAAATAGTGCATTTATTTGGGAAAGTCTCTACGTGTAAGGTAAATGGGTCCATTTGGCTTCCGTTTTTTCAACCGTTTCCTCAAATTACTCATGGTTTGGCTACAATCAATTCTTCAAAATCGTCTGTTTGATATTGACTCCTTTCCAAATTTTATCTTTTGTTGCTCATAAAATTATTTCTAGCAATCCAAAATTATTTTTGGATCAATCATATTGAACGTATTTGGATAATAAAATCAAGCCATGATCAGATCCATATCAAATATTTGATAGTAGAAACATTTGAAACAAAAAGAAACCTAAATTAATAACCTACAAATTGTGAATAAAACAAAATGTAGAAAAATAAAAAATGAATTTAAACTAACTATAACTTATAAACAAACATTGTTTATAATTTGCTTTCAACTATGATCTAGAAGCTTCAAGTTAATGGAGAAAAAATATTAATTTTTTTTTTTTACAAAATCAAACAAATGATAGATAATTCTTTTATTATTATTATTATTTTGAGATGAGATGCAAAATGAAAAAAGAATTTAATTAATTAATACCACCAAATGATTTCACTAAAATGAGAAACCAACCAAGATATTATTTGATGAAGTATTGAACACATTATTCAAAATATTCAAACTTACTAATGAGCAAAAGAAAGAATACATAATCATAATTTAAACGAAAGTAAACATTTGATAAAAATTAACGTTTTTGTTTAAATTGAGATTTTTATGCTCGTTTCTAACTTTTGACATATACTCTTGTAATGAATGTCTCATACTATAGTGAATGTATTAAGTTTGTCTCAAAGAAAGCCAAGGTATGGAACTATTTGAAAAGGTTGATTCTGTAGCTCATTATAATTATCAAGATTCTAATGGGGGGGCCTTTAAATTTTGTAAAACATTTAGGGGGAGTTGTTGGGGCCCAACAAATGACAACTTACTGGGTGAAGAAATTATCTCTAATCTGGTAAGATTTCATCTTAGGAAGAAAATAATAAGACTTGAAAAAGGATTTAGGCTCCTTGAAATAAATTCACTCTGAGACCATATAGTATTAGGATAAGCTCAATGCTATAACCAGAAAATAGAATTTTCTTTGTAGAGGATTATAACCTAAAATAATGTCTTATTCAAGGAGTCACGATGTTTATAAAAGAACTTGAATACTGTTGATAGAGCCACTGCTTACAGGAGACATCCATAGCCTCGACAGGGATGTCATTTAACCCACTCAAATGCTTTAATCCCATCTAATAGTTGTATCCACATGATGTATACTTCAATAAAAGTTAATTTAAAAACATATACCTACTACCTCTTTACCTGACATTGCTTCATTTCCAGCAGGCATGTTCAATACCTCGACGAAGTTGTCTTGGTATCATGTGTGCATTTACCTGCTACTAGCGAGCCTGTTCAATACCTTGATGGGTTTACACAAACTTCCCACACTTAAGTGCTTCCAACCCTCTTATGTCACTTTTAAATAATAATACAATTATAGATCTCTTGATGACAAAGAGAGTGGGGTGATACTGGAGGTTAATTGCAATACATGTAAATAGTTGACCATGTTATTTATTTTCTTTCAAAACTAGAAGTTTTATTATAGTTTAGAGATTTTAGATTTCCTGTAAGAAATCATCTAGAGAATGGGGAAGCACTTAAAAGTGTTTCCTTAAGAATATGGACAGTGTAAAAAGTTTAAAGATCATCGTAATTCTCAAAGATTTAAACCATATATCTGGTGTAATACTCTGACAAAGACAATTTGAGGACAAAATGAAAGTGACGAATGACTTAAAAATCAATTGTCTGAGCTATATCTTAATATCATGACCTTTTTGAACTTATTTAAATTTTCTTTAAAAACACAAGTCTTAAAATAAATGCTTCCTTCAACAATAATTCTTTGATCATAAATATATTGATTCAAAAAGAAAGATAAGAAGAAAACTCATTCAAAATAATCAAAGAAAACAAAATCACACAACAAACCAAATCAAATTTTATTAATGGGATTCAAAATCAGAAGTACACAAAATCAAAACAACAAAAGAAAACTTTTTAGGAAATGATTTTGGCCAAAGATAAACTTGAGT
>ML823660.1:73369-87280 GCA_009831015.1 Picea engelmannii
CCCGGACTCATTACCTCATGGAGCAAGAACCGTCTCTGATCCAGGACCAAGCCGAAGGTGATGGATGTTGTTGTTGCTGACAAAGTGGAGGCGCTGAAAGGGAGAAAAGATGGGCCCTCCAGGGCCATGCTCTAGTCGATCTGGCTCTCGGTACTCCATGTCTAGGACCTGCAGGCCTTGAGACATAATCTCCTAGTTATCCCTAAAAGCGGCGATAACATCTGGCTCCAACTTGGGAACATGTGCTCACCGTAGAGCGCATGAGAACCTCAGCATCTCTGGCATAACCTGTTTACCTGCTTGATCTCAATATCAATTATTAGTAACCGATTGGGGTGGTGATACCACCCCAGCATATATATATATATATATATAACAATCATAAGTGTGAATGTGAAAGCAATCTACTCTAACATGGAATGCAAATGGTATAATACAATAAATGCAAAAATGCCTACCTACCTGTACTTACCTGCTGGCTGGATGTCAGGGGTAGTCAAACGACCAATGAAACCAATCCAGCAACGCCCCACAATACCTGCCTTTGTGCTTCATCATAGACCAAAACAGTGATAAATCAAGCACAAAAAAGACATGGGTTAGAACATATATCAAATCAGCGGAAATCACAAAGTTTAACTTATGGAGGCGGGTGGGAGGGATAAAATCATGCCAAATCAATCTCTGAGGGAAGTACTCAATCCACTTCAGGAAGGGGTCATAAAAAGTCCAAGGTTCAGAACACTGACTCAAAAGCTCTGCAAACTGGCTACCTAGGACATCCTCGCACTCTAAAGGGATTGACAAGGATCTAGTAAATGACTGGCAAACTCTTAAGGGGAAGTTGAAACACTGAGATGATAGACTTAAACTTGTAGCATTCAACCAACCCTTGGACTCTAGGGTTTTCCCCAGAGGAAACTCAAAATCAATGACACACTTCCCAACTATACCTCTAGAGACACAACAAAGTAGAGTAATGGGAGGGGGCTGGAAAAAACTATCACAAGAATCCTTCTTGAGGCAAAAAATGCTCTCACTCCTATCAAAACTAGAGCACAGCGGGGGTTGATAATCATCTTCATAGAATAAATCCAAGTGCTTGGAGGAGTACTCATCAAAACCCTCAAGGTAAGACCGAAGATTGTCAAGAGAATATGGTACTAGGTCAACCTTGGGTGTTTGGAAAGCATCGGTAAAAATATCATCTCCTCGTTGCCACTAGTCAAGAGTAATCTACTGTGATAATTGTAAAGGAAACACTTGGAAATGACTCTCAATGTCATAGATGGGATCCACATCATAACCAACTATATCCCACCTACGTCTCCCAACATGTATGAACTCATCAATGTCATCAACCGTGTCACTCTCTGTATCATAACATGCAGGACTTGAAGCATTCCAAGACTCATTTATCTCCTCCTCATTTCCCTCATCATAAAGTAGAGCATCATCAAAATTTTGGGGAGGAGGGTAACTTACTGTTTCTTCTTGTGCAGGAGCTTTGAGGACTTTGGTGTTTTCAGAATGCGTTATTGTTTCATCCTCATAAACTGCCCCTTTGTCTTCAATTGTACAGCAAGGAATATTTACTTCGTTCAAGGCTTTCATTTCTCCCTCATTTTCTGAATCATGGAACAAGGTGTCATCTGAATCCTGAAATGGGAAACAACTAACCTCATCGTCTTTTTGTTGTGCAGGAGAAATAGGCTCTTGGATGGCCTCATCAGAAGGAGGAGCGCAGGTTGACACTTCATCATTTTCCTTGGGCTCCAACTCCTCAATTGTGTCTTCATTCTGTTGATTGATAACTTGTTCCCTTCTTTCTTGTGAATTTTCAGTAAAGATCTCAAGGGAAACCAATCTCTCTAGACTAAAGGCATATGGGGTAAAGGAATGTCCTTTCCTAAACAAGGAGATATTTGCCTCAATTTGCATGGCCACGTTACAAGCTTCATGGAGTGTTTTTGGCCTCTTTTCACTTAAGAGAAACCCTAAATGCGCCAAGAGTGCATTTGTAAAGAGATCTACAAGGTACTTATCTTCGGGATAATGGTCTCTAGGAATTTGTTATAGCAATCTTTGAAATCTATGTTGGAAGTCCCAGACAGTCTCATTTTTAGTTTGTTTTGCATACTCGAGTTCTTTTAGAAACGTTTGGATATCTTCCAATTTCAAACCACAACCTTCGAGAAAGGTCTCTTCCAACTGTTCCATAGTTGTGATGTTGGCATTAGGGAGGTTGTCATACCACTCTCTAGTGTTGCCATAAAGGGTGGAGGAGAAAAGCTTCATAACCTAATCTTTAGCATCATCACTGATAGGATGGAGATGAAAGAAAGCCCAGAAATCACTCATATGATAATCGGCTCTTTCCCCATCACTACCAGTGAATCTAGGGAGCCATTTCTCATACTTCGGGGGCATCTGGCAAGGGTATCCCGAGATTTTACTCATGTCAAGGGGTTTGAAATTCCCCGGGTCCCATTGAGAAATCATATTTGGCTTCATCATTAGTGGAGTCACCAGATAATTTTCTTGAAATTATCAAAGGAATAAGGGAATCACCCTTAGTGGAGTCGCCAGGTAAGCTTGCAAGATAAGGGCTCTTGAGGAAAGGCTTACCGAAAAGTGTCTTCTTGAGGAAAGTTGACTCAGTGTTCCCCGGCAACGGTGCCAAAATGTTATCGCACAGTTTGTAGTTAGGATAATGGATGGACGAAAAGAGGTCAAACTGGCGTAACTGAACCAATCCCACCCATTGTCACCTCGATGGGAAGGTCCTTTCTATTTAAGGAGGTAAGGCCCAGAGGAGACGTCCCCGATGACCTGGGGTTTTGAGAAGGCAAAAGGTTTAGCAAGGCTAAATGATAGTAATCCCCCTCACAAGTCACCACATGATCAGAAAGTCCGGCTTATAGCCAATAAAGATAACCGAAAGTGGTAACCAAGAAGTATCCCTGCTCGAGAAAAAGCAACAATAAAACTACATGTGCAAGCTTGCTTGCTAGTTAGTACTTCATATAATCAATGACTTTTCTGATAATAAGCAATTGCGCAATAAATATTGACGAAGTCAATGTTTGTACAATAGCAACAATTACAATATCACTTCTCAATAAATGCTAAAGAAACTTGGCATTCAATGCAACAAATTAACACTTCATAGATAATGCCTTAAACAACCATTCAATAGCTTTAAAGTTAAAACGATAGCTGCACAAAGGCTTTTATAGCACAAGAGAGATGGCAGCAAATAGGGTTAGAAGATTAGTCTTAGGCTAGGGTTAGTAAAGTTAGGGTTTGTTCAAAGTATTAGAAGTTGTTTTGAGATCACACTAGGGCTTAGATCAGTGTGTTCCTAGGGTATATAGAGTCAAAAGGAGGACGCAAAAATTGAACGATCAAGTGATAATAGTAAGACTAAGGACAAGAAAGTTAAACCTTGAGGTGTTTCTATGGCAAGGCCTCAAGGACGAAACCCTAGGGGAGAGAGGCTCACTTTGGTGTAGGGGAACTAGGCCCCAGTGCTCTCTCCTCCTTCCTTAGCTCAATGGCAAAACGGCTAGCTCAAAAGATTGCATAAAACTAAGACAAGAGGGTTTGCAAGCAACGTGTTGCTATGGCAAGGCTTTACTTGGCAAACCCTAGGGAAAATCGGCTCACCAAGGTGTAGGGGAACTAGGCCATGATGCGTTTTCTCCTTCTCAGCTTAACAAACAAGAAAAACGGCTAGCATGGAAGAAGATGGATGGACTGTTGCTATGGCAAGGCTCAATCCTCTTCAACAAGGGCTAGAAAGAAAGAATAGAGTGTTGCTAAGGCAAGGCTCTATCTCACTCCAGCAAATAAAATGGCTTAAAACCTTGGTACGGACATGAGACAAGGACCTTCAATGTGTGTTTGTCACCTAGGGTTTAATTCAACAAATTATAACCATAAATGCAAGAAAAACAATACTACAACCATTCAATTAAGAAGTTTTGCAGAAATTCACTTACATTTAACCAAGAAATCATATAGAAAACCCTAGTTGTAATACCTTCCACCAAGAGAAATGCCAAAAATGCCAACAAAAGACTTCCTTCAACAAGTGTGCCTCACAATTTCAGCCAAATACTCCAAAGATAGCGCAAATTTTAGACCTCACTAATGAGTGAGTGAAAGATGATGAAAAAATGAAGGTAAAAATCCTCAATTTATACAGTACCATGACCTAATTTTACTTTTTAGGTCATGAAAAAGGCCGACAGGGCCAAAATACTAAAATCATACTGGTTTACATTAAATGTTTAAATTAAAACCCTAATCAAGCAATAGAGAGATGTCATCCCCTTTCTAGGGTGACATTAGCCCCTTTTAGGGCAAATGCAGCCTCCTGAAGCAAGACGTCAGCCCTCCTTGGGCTTCTCCAAGCTGCCACACGTGCCAAACTACCCTATGCATCTGCCAAAACGCTCATGAAGAAAGGATGACATCATGAACCTCTTGGGTGACGTCCTAGGCCTTCCAAGGCCAACATTCCATTGAAAAGGGCACAATCCCCCTAGGTCAAGCTCTATCAGGGTGCCTCTACAAGACGCTCTTCTTCTCTCCAGTGCAAACCCCTATGTCCTGTATGTGCCTCCTGTTGGGGTCTCAGCATCCATCTAGTGGGCTCTTCAGCCCCATGGAGGTTCGAATTGATCATCTCCCCATGTCTACCTGTCCAACATGGTACCTGTCCGTCGGGCATGATCCTTTTTTCAAGTATTTCATTTGGTTATTATCATTTGCTTTGAAGTACTTTATTTGCTTAATAACGTTCGTATAAGCATTCTTTGGATGTTTGTTGCCGTCTTTATACACACCTCGAGTAGCATGGAAAAATCCTCCATCCACTCGATGTGTCCTTGGGGGAAAGTCTCCAGTCAAGATGCTGTCACATGATCCTCGACTCCTCCGTCTAGGCCAACTCCTAGCAAAGCCAAGGGGGGTAGTCCCTTATAAAAATAATCTAAGGCTCAAACTTAATCTAAGCACAATTAATATTCTAGGAGTTTATTATGGAACAAGAACAAGATACAATATCTACACTAACAACATATATGATAAGAAATGAAATTGCTTATAATGAAAATATTCAAAGCATGCAATGTACTTGCATGAAAGATATATTTTGAAAATAGATACAAGTGCTAAAAGGAAATGATAAGAAATATATGGAGATTGTAGACCAATGCCAAATACATTGTTACAAGATAATCAAATGCCGCAGAAATGTAAATGTAATGGAGATGTATTTTGCAAGTGCTCTTAATAAATTTTATTATTAATGAGTTGCTTAAGTTGTTAGTTTTATTGTGAAGTGGCTCTTGTGTTTGTAAGCCACTTATGTGAGATTGTGTGCAAGGTGGTACAAGAAATTAAATCTAATCTAGGTTGGGCCCCTTAGAGGCTATCCCTCAGTTTGGTTTGCAGAGAACTTGTCGAAGATCCAATGGTAGAAAGTCCCACTATATTCACCAACAAGTTCAATAGAGTAATGTCGGAGGTCCAACACGGGGAGGAAGCAATGCCTTAAGAGGGCCCGTCTAACTTCGCACACAAACTTTATGCAAAATTCCAATTTGAACAATAGTATACACAAAGGATTGTCCTATTAATACTACTCCACACTGACCAGCCCCAGTTCTAATGAGTTCCCTAAGTCGAGCTAGGCTCGCAAGGGTTCAGAGCATACTAAGGGGAGTTGAGGGAATTTATTTATTTGCAAAATTGAAATAAGATAAAGTAAATGCTGAAATTGAAACTAATCAAACAAATAAAATCTAACTAAACTAAGAAATTGAAATCTACTCTAATGTGTTGCGGTGCTTGTGATAAGTTTTATGGTTAATTTTAACTTTCCCTTTAGGTATGAATTGTAAACTTGAAGCAAAATAACCAAAATTGAGCAATCACACAATGACATTGCTTCCCCCTAAGGGGATTGAAGAGTGGGGACTAGGTGGCCCACTTATTTTATTAATGAGATTTACAATGATCTTTTTGGGAGGCTTGTGGTTTCTCATATACACGAAACCACTAAGCTTACAAGTTTATCAATGTGTTTATTGAAGTATGGGGTGCTTCTGGGGGTCATGGATGCTCCGATTCTGCCAAAATCCAGCAGAGTCTCCCTTTGGCTGTCCACTAACCTGCAAGAAACAGCAAGCAAAGGACACTAAAAGATGCCCAAAAACACTTTCGAAGTGACTTCGACAAAGTTAGAAAAACCCAGAAAATTTCTAAGTCAAAACTATAAAAAATAAGCAAAAATTTAACTAAGGAAAGAAAGCTAGAAAACTTGTCTCCTTAGGGTCTTAGGTTTGTTGTTTTAGGACAGCAAAGTAATGGAACTTTTATTGCCCAATTTAACTTTTAAACAATAAGAAAATGGAACACCTTCAGCCTTAAGCAATTTGAAAGAGAAACGCTTGCTAAAAATGAACTTTTTGATGTTAGATCTACTTTGAAATGATTGAACTTTAAGAGTACAAAATAGATCTACTTATCTATGCATGCAATAAAAGTTTACTTTAGATTTAATTTTGAAAAAGACAAAACTTTGATCTTGCATGCAAGTAAAAGGGCAACCAAAGAATATTTTGAAATTTTATGAGGTAGAGAAAGAGAAGAGGAGCTTGCAACATGAAATTCCTTGGGATATGGGGTCCTCCGGTGAATGGATGAGGGACTTGTTTTCAAAAGAGCTTGATTTTTTGGGAGATTGCACTCAAATCAACCACCACTTCAAGTATGAAGACCTGCAATCTTGATAAACTTGCATACAACTTGTTAAATATCAGTGTTCCCTACACATGAAGTCTAAATAGAATGCAATTAAACAAAATTAACATGTGAATCATTAACCACATATGTAAAGCAACAAAAGATCTTAATAGAAAAACCAATTAAGAAGATGTTTCCTATTGGGTGTTAGCACCCCTACTAAGGCCAATTTACAAATTGAAATACAAATAAACAAGACACAATTACCTCACAATATTAAACCATGAACATCAAACATCCACACAGTGCTACCATCCACCATGTGACCTCCAAAGTCTCTTGCTTTATTCAAATATTAAAATTCTTACAACAATGTAGTACAGGTCTTCTCCCAAACTCCAACTAGTCTTAGAGGAGAGGTCGACCTTGTTTAAATAAGAGGAAGGGTGCACTTCCCAAGGAGGGAGGGCGCACATCCCAAAGTCAAATTGACATATGGATGCATTAATTTGATTCACCTCTCATGCCACAAGAGTTAACTCACCCTAAGTCAAAGAGAGAGAGAGGATGAGGAGGTGCCACCTTGCCAAGGGAAGGTGGCGACCTCCCTTGGGATCTTCACCACTTCTCTAAATGCGCCACCTCTCCAAGCTTGGGCGCATCTTCTCTTGGGATCTCCACCAAGTAGAGAGAACTCTACTCACAACTCTTACTAACTCACCTTCAAAGTGTCACTAAGTCATAGTGAACTGACAGAGAGAGAGAGAGAGAGAGAGAGTTGACTGAAAACATGTCTCCAACATGTTTCACAAAAATAGCATTTACTGATTTTTGTCTTTTATTTGTCATTTATTTGCCTTTTACAAGAAAAAATCATTTTTATTGAGTAAAACTCTATTTTTATCCTCGAAAAGGTGGTATTTAGGTAAAATGGGTATTCTAGATGTGAAAACGAATACCCACAAGGCATATAATGCCTCCTAGTACTACTTTTTTAACTTATTCATCAAATACAATTAAAAATTTCCATTTTGCAAGCAATTTTTTATTAACTGAAAACATTAAAAAATCCTAGGAGGGACTTAGTGCAATTTCCAAATGAATCAAATTTGATGGCTAACATGGTAATATATATTAGACACTAGACTTAGATTTTCCAAGCTAAGGCCTAACCATCACTACACACTCCAGCTTTGGTGGAAGTGACTAAAAAAACTCAAAAATTATAACTCGCTTAAAAATTAATTCAAGCAAGAAATAATTAATGAGTGAAAAAAAACACTCTGGAGTTATGCACTCGTGATTAAGTCTTAGGAGGCTAAGCCTTTTACAATTTTATCATGCTAGACACATCTTATTACAATGCCCCATGGGGGATGAAAATGCGAAAAATTGGCGATATTGACCGACTGGACTTCTGAACTTTGATTTTGAACATATCATTGTTCAATCTTTGGTGGCTCAACTGCAAGTCCATCCTAGTGCAACTTGGTGGATAACAGTGTCAATATATGTTGTTAGATTAGTATTTGTTTTTGTTTAATTTAAACTCCTATAATTTCTTGTACTTAGCTTTAACCAGCCTTAGATTATTTTATTAGGGACTACCCCCTTGGCTTCGCTAGGAGTTAGCCTAGACAAAGGAGTCGTGTTATCAGGTGACAACAACCCCACTCGAGACTCGCCCCCGAGGCCGCATCCAATGGATTGAAGATTTCTTCCACGTGACTCGAGGTGTGGATTAAGCGGCGACGGACCCTATTAGGTGTGACAGTATCGAGGTAGAAGGATAGTTCCCGAGAAGACCCATCAAAGTGTAAATATAGTGGACGAAAATGTTTTGGGGTTACTTTGTGGTGATGGAGTCATTAACATGCAAGGCACCATACTTGGTCCATTTCCATGAGCGCCTTTGTTGAGGGAGCACTTACTGCCTGAGATACCCTTTCCTCAACAGTGTGTGTATTCCAAACCCCTTTCTTTCCTTTTGATATTCTTTTATGCATATGCAAGTCCCCTTTTCAAGTTTCAAGCACTTTATTCTTTCAATTCCTTCTTACTGGGATTAAYTCCTTTTAATTGATATGCATTCAGTGCATTAGAACTAGGGGCGATCGCCTTATAGYGAGGGGGTAGAGCTCAAGTTGACCTTTGGATTTTGACTTTGGTCATTCATTATCCCATTTCCTCTTTCTTTTATAGCATTATTTCCTTTTTTATTCATTTTTTCTAGTAGTTGCATCAACCTCGGCATTCTATTCCTTCTTCTYATAGGAGGATGAACCATGGGCCTTTTGGTGTACATGTAATAGCCATACCGAAGTTTAGTACACTGCAGAAGGCCCCGGGATAGAAAGTGTTAAGTATGCAGGGAGCGATACGTTACCCATATCAAAGATTCCCAGTAGTACCCTTGTTCCCCAAGAGTGACAACACTAGACTAGGATACAAATGATGGCCACCAAGGTGAAACAAAGAAAAAAGGATAACTTCCAAGCTTATGATTCATTATCTGACTTCAACCCATGATCCTCACCTAAATGCCTAATGCATTAAATATGACACTTCATATGAAACAGTTAGTATTGCACCTCATAATGTGTTGGACCACCATCATTCGATGAACCATGTTGATTAGGTGTGATGAGTTGAGTTGAATGATGAGAGAGGCATCTGAGGAGCTACTAGGCTACCGCCTGTGAAAATGTTGATCATCATCATCATTGGGATTATTTTCTTCATTGTAGGCCATGAGACATGATCTCCTCTAGTTACCCCTAGGTGAGAGGGGGTAACATGGGCCATGGTTAATTCAGAGTTTTTGGTCTTTTTGGAGAAAGATGAATCAAATGCTTTAGAAAAGGTCAAGGATATAGTGTTAAACGATGATTGGTGGAACTTACCATTAAGATCACAGACCCTATCATTTCTTTGTTGAAGTTTGCAAGAACAGACCGACCATCTTAGGAGATGTTTATGAGGGGTGGGACTCCATAATTGAGTCTGTGAATACCATTATTGTAGAGAATGAGTGCTCTGAGTAAGGAACATCAGTACACATCTTGTTCACCACCATACAAGATATTTTTATCACTAGGTGGGATAAAAATTGCACACCTTTGCATTGTTTGGCTCACTCGTTGAATCCCAAGTACTACAATAATGACTAGCTCAATGGTGGACCTTCATGTAGATTCCCTCATCACATCGACAAAAGAGATTTCATAGGGAAGGAAAGAAACATCCAGAAGGATATATCATGATAGAGCATCCCTTGATGAAGTGGAGGAGGGCTTCATAGAGTTTTTCATTGGCACTAGGAGATTTGGAGACTATGATGTGCTTGGTGGGGAACTCATGGGGAAATGTGCACTATTCTACAACAATTAGCTATAAGGTTCCTCTCATAGGTTACTTAATGCTCTTGTTGCGAGAGTAATTAGAGCACATACAAGAATTTGCACATTTTAAAAAAGAGTAGGCTTGAGCAGTCCAGAGCAGAGATAATGGTGTATGTGCACTCCAACCTCCATCTTATTTATAGGATAACAAATAAGTGGTTGAAGAGAAAGACAAAGATGTGGGATGTATTTCCTAATGATAGGGTTTGGACCAACTTGGATATTAATGAACCAATACTTGAGCCGATCACTTTTGATGATGGTGATTCTTTTAAGGGATCCTCCTCCACACCAGCAAATGCAAATATTGGATTGGATATAGAGGGGGAAGATGGAGGAGACGACAGTGGTGGTGATCTTGATGATTTTGACATGGGGGAGGAGGACTGACAATCTATGAGATTCTTCTATTTGCGGTTCTAGTATCTACCCTAGTTTGTACATTCCATTGGCATTCCTACCTATAGTATCAATGATTCAATATCTACGTAATACATTTTGATTTTGATGGCATCAAATCACTTAATCAGAAAAGTGCAGTTTATGGTTCTAACTTGTAATCTTCTATTTTGTGTATATTGAATATTCTAATTTCTTGTGTTTGATCATCACTAATGAAATAACTAGTTGTATCAATATTTTGTAAATGCTCTAATTTCTTAAAACAAATGGATCTTTATGTCTATATTTCATTTTTGTCCCCCATGCCCTGTTTCTAGGGTCAACCTGTCCCATGTCGGATACTCATATCTGCATGTCCTGCTTGTTTCATGTGACTTAGCTCGGTATGCATCTCTTCTTGCAAGTTTTTGAGATCAGAAATTTTGGATTGCAGTAAGTTGGCACCATCAAGGGGGAGTTGAAAAGATAGGTTTTCCTGATTCTTCATTTTCGTGACCAGCTGTTTCAAGTTCATGTTTCGAATTTCAACTATTCAGCCTGAGAGGTTAACCACTGACAAGTGCATCTCGTTGTTTTCAGATTCAACCTTCAATCTGCTTGGTATTGGTTTAAACTGGACTGCCCAAATGGAGATATATGTTGAACAGGGAGGATTGATCTCAATGGAAGTGGGGATGGAGCTCCAGGTGCATGCTTTAGTTAATTAGACTCCTGTGGAACCCTTTATTATGTTTTCTCTTTCCAGCCTCCTAAGCTACATAGAGATAGTTAGATAACTTTGAAATTTCTCTTTTCACACTAGCTGAGCTTGAATACAAGGAATCAAAAGGAAGTTGGACTACATTTCGAGTTTTAGAAAAAGAAAATTGCTGACATATTAACTCTTGAAATTTCATTAGAAATAGACACTAAACTGAAATGAAATGTTTTATTGGCCAAGTTTAACAAGCCAACTGACTGATCCAAGACAGAAAAGAAAAGAAAATCCCCAAGCTTTTAGGTTTTCAAATAAACAATCAAAAACTATGAATTTAAAATCTAATTGCCAATTATCTGAAGATTAAAAAATAATGTATATTTAGTCCTAAAGTGGCAGTGGAAACACATATAAACAGAATCAAACAATACATATACAAGCATAATTATATGGACCAATTAAGCTCACCTTTGGCTTTGGTTTGATAACCACATTCTCAGATCCTTTGAAACTATTATCGATCTGTATTGAATCCGTAAGTGAATCTTTAGACTTGGAAGTATAATCCAAAAACCCTGTCTATCATAGCAAGTCATGTAAAATAAATTAGACTCTAATTGCAATTTGCACTATACAAATCTTGGATAATTACAAACAACACTAGTATCCGATTAGGGGAAAAAAGCACCACAAGCAAAACTGAAATAGCATCATTACTGTAAGAAACAGAAAAAAATTGGCATATTTACATTTGAGATTACAGCATAAGAATCATTCAATGAAAGAAATGGAAGCTGCTGTCTCACTCAAAGCATTCTCCTAAACAACTGTTTGTCAATCGGGCAAACCAAAGTTATAGACCCTGAGAAATTCCATCTCCACCTCTCACAAGGCAAGAAGAAATCATATGAAAAATGTATATACCAGAAAATAAAACTGCAATAGGACAAAAAGTTAATCTTCACAAAGTGATTGAAAGAAAACCGACCACTGACACTCATGCACTGTCTTTATTTCCTTTAGTTCAGGCAGGCCTGCCTGTCTGTCTTCCATGAAGTGAGCAGCTGTCAAATGAACAATGCTCAGCCAAGGCCACATCTCAAGTTTATACCCTGACAGTTCTGCAAATCATCGGAACATCAGGATTTAGGACACAAGAAGAATTCCAACAGACAGATCAGGTTTCAAGGAATATCCTGTAAAGAGGGAATGCAGCAGCCCATTCTTTTTGTCAAAGCTGCTCAGTAACGCCTTATTTATAGCTTGAAGAACTCCTTGCATGGGCTCAAGCAAGTTTCAAGAGCTTGGTACTCCAAAATTAATGATCATTTATTAAAGCAAGGATTCAAGCAAAGTCCTTTTGACACTGATCTATGTGTCAAGAATTGTAATGGTGACATTTTGATTATTGTCTTGTATGCGGATGACTTGATTATTACAGATAGTGTTAAATTTGACAGCATCGACAGTCATTCTCCAATGAGAGGCCATATGGGCCGCCCTGAGGCTAGCCAGGGAGATTTGGAGAATCAACCAGTCTTGTGAGGTATTGACAAAAGCCAGGGGGAACGTACAACCTCTATGAGCCTAGTCAAGCCTTGTGAGCCATGAGCAAAAGTCAAGGCATCTAGCAAAAGTTAGGTTGAACGTAAAATTCCTATGAGCTAGAAACAAACGATTTTCCTAATATTGCAAATGATATAAATGTATTGATCTAGTGCATTGGCACGTGTAACATTATCCACCATGAAGAGAAATTCGAATTGCCATGTAAAAAGTCGAGTTGTAAAAGTCAAAGTTGCATGTCTAGGTCAAAGTCAAAGTTGTCAAGTTTGTTGCATGCATGTCTAGTTGCATGTTGCATGCATGCATGACATGTGCATGCTAAGTTAGTATGCATGCATGCTAAGTTAGTATGCATGCATGCCAAGTCAAGGTGAGTTATAACTGAAGTCTCAAGTCTAGTTCTAAATTCGAACTAAAGTGTAAAATTGAGTTATGTTTCCGCTGCTAGAATTTTTTGTCATAACTTCAATGTAAAATTGTCCAGTGATCACTACGAAGCAATTTTCAGATCTGAAATTAGTCACATAGAATTGCATGTGGAAATTGACATGGTATCACACTTGAGTCTTTGAAGGAGAGAGGGAGTCATCTCTTTAGAGATACACTTGTTGCTGCAACTACAACAGGTTGTTGCAGATTTTTGTTTTGTCCGACGCAGGTCAAAATGGTGAACACATTGAAGATTGAGGACAGGTTGGAAGGGGCAACCAACTTTCAGGCTTGGAAGGCTAGGGTTCTTCTTCTGTTCAAGGAGAATGACCTCAAAGAGTATGTTGACGGTGTGGTTCCAAGTCCTACTGATCCACAGGAATTGGCGGCTCATAAGAAGAAGAAAGTGAAGGCCAAGCAGGTGTTGCTAGAATCCATGAAGGATCACTTGATTCCTCACATTACTAAGAATAAGACTGCCAAGGAAACGTATGATGTTTTGGTGGGTATATACCAAAACGGGAATACATGCAGGAAGTTACATTTGAAGCACTAGCTTCAAGTTGTTAAGATGTCCAGTGAGGACACGGTTGTGAACTACCTTATGAAAATTACTCATATCAGAGATCATCTTGCAGCCATTAATGAAGCAGTTGAGGA